>VIAB01009451.1:54220-65048 GCA_009801035.1 Oophaga pumilio | reverse complement strand
ATGACGCCAACGTAGGCGTCATGGGTCGGGAAGGGGTTAATCACGTTTGGACCGTACAGTTGATGTTTAAAGGGGGTTTCGGTGATGGCCATTGATGGCGTCTCTTTCGGATAGGATGTCTGTTTGAGAAACTGTTCAGTCCACGCCTCCATGGCAGCTGGTCTGCACTTTTGTACCAGACACCCTGGTCTTCTATACCTGCTTAGTAGGTACATCATGACCTGGTGTGAGGCCTTGTGACCAGCCTGTACATGACATTATGGGGAGTAGTGCGCATCGGAGGTGCCCAGGATACCGGGCACAGAAGTGAAGGCTGAACCAGGGCGGGGTGAATCAAACAGCTCCTCTCTAATACCTATGTATGGGAGGATCAGCTACATCTGCCGGAGCCCCACAGCCCCAGCGCTGCAGTAACTGGCACTGCAATATCCATACTGACTAGTGATGAGCCAGTGTACTCGTTGCTCGGGTTTTCCTGAGCATGCTCGGGTGATCTCCGAGTATTTTGGCGTGCTCGGAGATTTAGTTTCTGTCGACACAGCTGCATGATTTGTGGCTGCTTGACAGCCTGAATACATGTGGGAATTCCCTAACAAACAGGCATTCCTCACATGTATTCAGGCTGTCTAGAGCTGCAAATCATGCAGCTGCTGCGACAGAAACTAAATCCCCGAGCACTTCCAAATACTCAGAGATCACCCGAGCATGCTCAGGAAAACCCGAGCAACGAGCATACTCTCTCATCATTAATACTGACCTGACAATGTCTTGTAATTCCGCTCCGTCCTGCTCCCATAAATGGGTTGAGCTGCAGTACCAGGTGCAGGCACTAATGGTGAGGGGCTTGCAGTGCTCAGGTCAGTGTTGTTGATTGTGTGGCCTTCACTGATTTATACATAATGGTTTTTGGGAAAAATCTTAATTTTTTTTTTCCTATATGGGTTCGGCATAGTTCATTTCATGTATACAAACATATCATGCCTATACCCTAAATGTTATATAAAGATACATTGACAATTTCTCACAACCCTCTCCCATCACAGCTCTCTCCCGGAGCCTGATGGCAGCACGGATAATGACAGCTTTGACGTTGTGGAAGGACAAGCGTTGATGAGTCGATTGCCGTGGGATGGATCATCTGATATCTCTCCGTCTGATTCTGCCTCCTCCAAAGCCAGTAAGATGTTTTATCCAAGGGCTACAGGACATGCAGTAACACGTACAAGCTTGAAGGGAATATATCAAGTTCAAAAATTGCTATTTACCTGCAGATATAGCATTAATCTGAAGGTAAATAGCCTTAATATGCTGCTTCACTGAAATCATGGCCACCAGGATGAAATAAAGGTGTGCACTAAGCGTGTAGTCGCTGCTTAGTATACCAGTGAGCCTGCGCTGCAGTATACAGCTAATGGTGCAAATATTGTCTTCAAAGAGGAAGAGGACTTGAACTCTAGCGCCACCTATTGCAGGTAGCAATCCTATAAGTCAATATTAACCAGTCAATGAGCCTTGGCATAAGAAGCCAAACTAAAAATTCAGTTTGCAGACACGTGTTTCGGGGTGTTTGTTCCTCTTACGTGCAAAGCAGAAGATCTCATTGGCTCACTAAAGACTCGATATTGACTTTTAGGGTTGCTACATCCAATAGGTGGCGCTAGAGTTTGAGATCTTCCTCTCTGAAGAAGGCTATTTGCAGATTTAAATTTGTAGGGGAGAATTGCATGGCATGGACATGCCCCACAAAGAGAAACTTTCCCACTTAGTACTCCAGTTAGAGGCCCCTCAACTAGTCAAATCTGATCTCCTGATTTTGAGGATGGGCAAACATCCTGAAACATGTGTCTGCAAATGGGGTAAGAAGCCAAACCAGAAACTCTTAAGTCATGTGGCAAGGCTTGTTAAAGGGCTGATATTGACTTTTAAGATTGCTACATCCAATATATGTCAATAAAGTTCAAGTCCTCTTCCTCTCTGAAGAGGCTATTTGCATATTTAAATTTATGGCGGCATATTGCATGGCCTATAAGTCTCTTTACGCCGACTTGGCACTCTATGAAAGAAGAAAAGATTCCCCTTAGAACCTAGATAAAAGTGGAGATTGAGTCATTTCTAGGCTATCGATTTATCTATGCGACAAATGTAAAAGTAATGTTAGAAAATGGAGTTTTGTTAAAACTTGACATGAATGCAGATACAGAATAGTAGCAATGCCATGTGTGATCTATAATCAAAACACATTTGGGGAAGATCTGTCAGACTTGGTATAAAGAAAAAGTGCTCAGACACCTATCTGATATGTTTGGCTGCCAATAATTTTTGTAATTGGGATTTGTTAAAAATGTTCAACTCTTTGTGGTCTTCAGCCTGCATGAATTCCCATATATCACAAGCTGCTCAGGCCTGTTCAGTGTAGCTCCATTCTGTTTCCTATAAATACCAGCCAATATCTTTACAATCAAAAAGAGTAAATGTGAATCTAAAAGGACGTTTGCTTTGAGCATTCAGGAAAGTAGACTGGCGAATCATCACAAAGTCTGATGTTTTGCACAAATGGGATTGAGCAGCCTGCAATGTTTTAGAACACATGCAGGCTGCAGAAAACATAGTGAACCACTTTAATAAATCCTTATTTTGTTATTACCACTTATTTTGTCCCTACGTTGGCAAAAAAAAAATGCTCCAAATATATCTATAACCTTTTTTTTTTTTTTTGCACCAGTTCTGTCTAATATGATGGCAGGGACAACCTAAAATAGTTACCGTACTCTTTTGTTGTCCATGAGGTGTATTTTTTTTTCTCTTGCTCATGTATTGCATTGTAGCCGAATTAATGTGAGAGGAGAAAAGTTGTACTACCCGGGTTAGCCTATGGATACATGTGATGACCTGTGCACAGTGGGGTGCTGTTTTTGTTTTTTTGAACAAAGCAGCCATAGTTTTGTATTATGTGAGCACAGATACTATAGAGCGATATCGGCAGTTTCTGACTTGTCCTTTTATCTGACGCTTAGGTACAAATAACTCCGATACGCGGAAACCCAAGAAGAAAAAGCCAAGTCACATCAGCATGAGTAGTGCAGGCGGAGGCAGCAAAAAGAAGAAACCCAAAGCCCCCGCACCACTAACGCCGGGAATGTACAGTGAACTCAACTGAGCGCATGAGACGTAGTGGTGTGTGGATCCAATGGCTGTTCGAACGCCTGTCTACACGGGCTGTTACCTCTGCCTGCTTAGCCCTTTGGCTGCAAACGGTTAATACCAGGCTCATGCCTCCCTCCTCCCTGTGATTAACCCTCTACTGTGAAAAATACAAAACATGTCCTATATCAAAGGCTATGGCCAAGCCTTATGTAAGGCAGCCTCCTCCTGTCCATCGTTCCTGGCGTCTGTGCGCTGCCACGTTCTGTATGCTGCATCTGTGCTGCCTGGCTGCCCGTGATGTCATGTGTGGTCCTCACAACTGTATCTGGAGGAGTTTGTGGGGGGAGGGGACTTCAAAACCAATGGGAGGTTTAAAAATGGAGTCCAAAACTGAGACTAAAACTTGAGCTAGTTACGGAGTGTGAGACCCCTGCTGCTGATTTGAATGGAGACCTGGGGTCTTTCCGTGGATAACTAGACTCTACGTAACACAACGGGACTCCAGCTCGCCCGTGCTAAAACTCCCATCTCTGGAACTTTCTGGAATGTGAGGCCGTAAACTTGAAGATTTTCAGAAAAAAAAAAATTGAAAAAAAAAAAAAAAGAGAAAACCACGTTTGACCTCATCACTTCTGGGACATTGAAGTGCTTTAGGTGTTTGGGTGTGAGCCCCAACACAACCCAAGGGGCCACCAAGTGTTTCTGCTTCTGGCAGATGAAGGGTGGAAGGATATCTTGCACGTATTAAAAAAAATCACACTAAGTATTTCCTTGCAATGTATATACAGTGGAAGCATCTGTCACATTGACGTGTTTGATTCGCGAGCGTCGGGTGAGGGCAGAGAGACGTGGGGATGGCAGTAGCTCCGTTCCTCCCTGTTCACACAGGAAGGTATATTGCACTTGTATTCAGTGTTGTTCTGGCAGCTGTGAGAAGGGCAGTCGGCAGCGCAGGAAGCCCCTATAACTTGCACTCTGCTTGTCAGTGCTCATGGGTAAATGGTGGCAATCAGACCATATGAACGGGCGATGTGTAAAGGTGAGAAGTCATTACTCCCATCATGAGCTAAGGGCCTCGGACCACCTGCTCGTGCAGAATAGAGGGGTTGTCTGTCTTATAGAAGACCGTAATCTGATGAGTGTCCCCCTGCTGTGATCTGATCATAAACCTAAGAGTAAGAGTTCACTGTCTCTATAGCGCCACCACAGGGAAAATGAAGCATTACACGTTATCATTCAATCCAATGGCTTTTTTGTGTAATGCAGGACTGGTCTCTTCATAACTTGCTCCAGGCTGACCCTCAGACCAAGTGTGCATGTAGTCCCGGGTCCTGCCGACAGTTCACACGATTTAGAAGATGAGCTCCTCTGGGGGTTCTGCCCTCCGCTCCTCTCTCCGCATGAATTGGCGTGCTCCTAGGTGCAGGCGCATGGTGGAAGTGGATTGGTTGCTACGGCAACTACTCCACATTTCCCTTGCAGTAATCCTGTCCCCTTATGAGATCCCTATTACACCTGTCCGTGGCATGCTATGCCTCTGCGGGGCATCACGTGGCATTTTAAAGTGCACCTGTTGAGGGTGGTAGAGTATAAGCAGGACCATCTTCGGCTGCATGGGACAGGTGAGAGGACGGCGCCGCTGTGCACGAAGCAGTTTCATTCAGCTGGGCTATAAAAGGTTCCCATGCCACGTTAAGACACAAACTGCACCAGTCATGAGACGAGATTATGCCATGTGCCAAAAAACGTGGAAACGGACTGTATGCCGCACATTCATACAGTCACATAATTATGGCCACAGGTTCCTGCGGTTTCATTTTCTTCAATGAAAGGTTTAACATGGAGTTGGTGTTCCCTGCATAGAAGTAAATGATAAAATTCTGTTTCCCCTGAGCCGCCACTAGAGGGAGTATTGCACATGACATGTGTGATAAAATCCATTATGAGCTCCCTCTAGTAGTGGCTGCAGGCGGACATAATTTTTTCATATAACAGCAGGGCAGGATCTAAAAACGTTAGGATGTTAAAGCAGGAAAATATAATTATTTTATTTTTTTTGCATTATATTGTATTTTTACTAATTTGCCCAGAGTTCTGAAATGATTTGAGACATTTTTTTTTCTAAAACTTATTTTTTCCAATGTTTATGAAGCTGTTTAATACAGCTACTTGAGGGGCCGAGCATCCAGGGTTGTTGTTGATGTTGATGCCAATGTGACGCGTTCATGATCAGTAATTCTGTGATGTGAGGATGACGTGGGCGAGGGATTACACATGTCTGCACATAGTAGTATGCTCAGTAATAATCCACATCAAGCTTGTATCTGCCATTATGGCCTTCATGTAGAGCATTAATCTACATAATCGATGGAGTCACTGATCCTGAGCACTACAGTTGGCGTTATGCTCCAGAGCTGTATTCACAATTCTGCTGGTAGACTTTGGAACCAGATGACAGCTAGTTACCTCTTGGTTGAGGTGTATAGTATAATTTTCTGGTCTGCACTATATTCTTGTTTCTTATGTTTTTGTTTTGCCCCTTATGTCAGATTACTATACAGTCCTTCATGTGAATACGAGACCAGTATGGTTTCTGGGAGATCACGACTCTTACTGTTTGTGGATTAATAGGTAAAGAAGCTTTAAAAGAGTTTTACTGCTCAGTCCGAAGAGCTCGACTAGTTCTGTCTGCCCCGTAGACATTGAGCAGCAGGATCCATGTGTGATCTACACTCCATTCCAACGCCTGACCACAGCAAAGTTAAATGGAGGGGGCCTCTGTACCCGATCAGTGGGGCCAAGTGATAAAACACTTATCCAATCCTTTTTAGGATAATCTTTAATACATTACACGTGTTTTAGATAGAAACGGGGTCTTGAACTACCATAGACCCCTCATTTTAAAACTTTTGTCACGTACACCCCCTTTGGGTTTGCATAACACATGTTAACCCAGATTTACAAGGGTCCTGACATCTGCCTGGTGCCGATGCTGGCCCTGAATGTACACACACCATATCCTTTTTTTTTTTTTTCTTCCTGACAACCAATCAGTCTTCAGATTTTCTGTTCCAAGTTATTTGGCAAATGAAAGCTGAGCGCTGCCCCCTAACTGCCTGCAACAAGAACTACAGTATTTGTAGTGTAGATAGTTCTCACTATATGTATATAGAGTTTGACCTCTGGCTGGATTCAATGCATATCGCGCCACCATTGCCTGGCATTAGACACGGACATGCACGATGCCCCGCACTGGCCACTGGTGTTTCTCCTGTGGGACTGACAGCTGGTTCTAGTCAATAGGACACATTTGCGGGTCATGATATAAGTGGTTATCAGACTGTATGATAGAATCCATGTACTGTATATAGGGGGATCCATTACCTACCCTGGAGGAATAGGATGTTGCATATATGACTCTGTAAATTTGTATGTGTAATAAAAAAAAAGTGTGACACATCTGGTGGTATTACTCTCATCATTGTCTTGGGAACCCACTACTTTTATTTCTAGTTATCCAAACCCGTTGGTGTCTTTGCTTGTGTTGATTTGCCACACGTCTCCTCCCGATATATACATGAAATGTACCCATACAGCTCCAGTTACCTGCCCAAGGCCAAATACTGTGCTTTATTAGGGGGCAATAGTGATATGGCCGCTGCATGTACAGTCGTGGCCAAAAGTTTTGAGAATGACACAAATATTATATTTTCACATGTCCATTCTTGCACAATCAATGCTTTCATTTTGTCAGAATTTTTAGGTTTTTGTTTGTCCACCCGTCTCTTGATGATTAACCACAAGTTCTCAATGGGATTAAGATCTGGGGAGTTTCCAGGCCATGGACCCAAAATCTCTATGTTTTGTTCCCTGAGCCATTTAGTTATCACCTTTGCTTTATGGCAAGGTGCTCCATCATGCTGGAAAAGGCATTGTTGATCGCCAAACTGCTCTTGGAGGGTTGGGAGAAGTTGCTCTTGGAGGACATTCTGGTACCATTCTTTATTCATGGCTGTGTTTTTAGGCAAGACTGTGAGAGAGCCGATTCCCTTGGCTGAGAAGCAACCCCACACATGAATGGTTTCAGGATGCTTAACAGTTGGCATGAGACAAGACTGATGGTAGCGCTCACATTGTCTTCTCCGAATGAGGCGTTTTCCTGATGTCCCAAACAATCGAAAAGGGGATTCATCAGAGAAAATAACTTTACCCCAGTCCTCAGCAGTCCACTGCCTGTACCTTTTGCAGAATATCAGTCTGTCCATGACGTTTTTTCTGGAGAAAAGTGGCTTCTTTGCTGCCATCCTTGAGATCAGCCCTTGCTCCAAGAGTCTCCGCCTCACAGTGCGTGCAGATGCACTCACACCTGCCTGCTGCCATTCCTGAGCAAGCTCTGCACTGCTGGTAGCCCGATCCCGCAGCTGAAACACTTTTAAGAGATGGTCCTGGCGCTTGCTGGTCTTTCTTGGGCGCCCTGAAGCCTTTTTGGCAACAATGGAACCTCTCTCCTTGAAGTTCTTGATGATGCGATAGATTGTTGACTGAGGTGCAATCTTTCTAGCTGCGATACTCTTCCCTGTTAGGCCATTTTTGTGCATTGCAATGATGACTGCACGTGTTTCTTTAGAGATAACCATGGTTAACAGAAGAGAAACAATGATGCCAAGCACCAGCCTCCTTTTAAAGTGTCCAGTGGTGTCATTCTTACTTAATCATGACAGATTGATCTCCAGCCATGTCCTCATCAACACCCACACCTGTGTTAATGGAGCAATCACTGAAAAGAGGTTAGCTGGTCCTTTTAAGGCAGGGCTGCAATGATGTTGAAATGTGTTTTGGGGGATAAAGTTCATTTTCTAGCCAAATATTGACTTTGCAAGTAATTGCTGTTAAGCTGATCACTCTTTATAACATTCTGGAGTATATGCAAATTGCCATTAGAAAAAGTGAAGCAGTAGACTTTGTAAAAATTAATATTTGTGTCATTCTCAAAACTTTTGGCCATGACAGTACACTGCTGATCACGGGATCGCACTTATCCGGATTTATCATTGGGTCTAATTGACTATGTGTCCCTTCCCCAGTTCCGTCCCGTCCTTACATCATCAAGGAGCCTGATGACCCCAATATAAGTCCAGCTCACTGTAATTTACATCCTTTGGTGTGTGTGTGGCGCTAAGGAAACGCGTTGGGGCGTAGGGCAATCATAAACAGGAGAAAATCCAGCTCACCGGACTTGTGTACAATTTTTTTTTTTTCTCTATTTGCCGAAAGTGTTCAGTAGATGATAAAACAGAATCAGCCATTCAAGTTACATGATAAGTGACCCTTAGGGTATGTGCACACGTTGCGGATTGGGCTGTGGAATTTCCTGAGCGGATTCTGCATCTCTTGGCGGAAAACGCATATAAAAATCAGTGCGTTTTTTTATGCGGAATTCACTATTTTCATTGGTGTAGGAACGCAGCGGATCCGCAAAAATAATTGACATGCTGCGGAAAATAAACCGCTGCGGATTCCATGCGGAATTTTCCGCAGCATGTGCACATCAATTTTTTTTGTTCCCATTGATTAACATTGCTCAAACACTTGCGAATCTGCTGCAATTCCGCGCGCGATCCGCAACGTGTGCACACAGCCTAAGTCATCATGTCTGACGATTTGTTGAGTAACTCTTTATATTCTAAGTTCTGGTGAAAACAGCAGTGTGCTGATTAATTAACATGACAATGGTGACGTGGAACATATACAAAATAAATAAATTCACAAACTTTGGCCGGGTCGTGAATAATTGATTTTGCCTCGATTATCATTATTAGTCTCGACTCGGATAAGTTTTGTATGTATGTCACATGTCACCATTGTCATGCTAATTAATCAGCTCCTCTGTCTTTTCACCAGAAATTCATATAAAAGAGTTAAGGGTATGCCACACTAAGCGAGATCGCTAACGAGATCGCAATTGCGTCACCATTTATGACTCAGTAGCGATCTCGTTAGCGACTTAGCTGTAAGATTCCAAACACAACTCATCAGCGATCTGTATAACGACCTCTGCGGTCGTTGGGAAAACCTAGTCCCACCTGTGACGCTGGTAAAGTCGTTCATAAAGGGTGTCACACTCAGCGATTCAGGCTCACCAGCGGGACACCAACGACCAAAAAACGGCTCAGAACGTTCATAAGCGATCAGCGACATCTCAGCAGGGGCCACATCGCCGCTACATGTCACACACAGCTAAGTCGCTAACGAGATCGCTACTGCGTCATAAATGGTGACGCAATTGCGATCTCGTTTGCCATCTCGCTTAGTGTGGCATACCCTTTACTCACCAAAATGTTGGACATGATGACTAGAGTTGAGCAAATTTTTCAAAATTCGGTTCCAATTACAATCGGCGGCGTATATTGTTTTGGTAATATTCGCTGAACATCATTGGAGTCAACGGGAGTAGAAATGACCGAATATATTCGGACCCAATCATCAATCATAAATTTGGCACAAATATGGCAAATTCAGATTTGGTGACTGATTCCTAACATATTCGCTCAACTCTAATGATGACTAAGGGTGCGCAGTCACCTGAAACGTGTCGGTCGCTTATCGTGTAACTTGCATCGCTGATTTTGTTTTATCCTCTACTGAACACTTCCGATGAATAAAGGACAAAGTTTTCTCCTGTTGTCAGGATATTGCACCCATGACAAGATAAGGATCTATGGGTCAATATACCATGGAGCGTGCGTGCATATATAATATAAATACACAGGCAGTTTTGGGGCCAATTAACCCCTTAAATGCTGCAGCGGTTTTTATGGAGTTACAAGGGGTCAAAAGACCCCCCTTAGTAAACATCGGCGTCCCGCAATGAGAATCACAGTTCTCGATGGTTACCTTGGGACGATGGCCTGTGAGATCCAGCTCTAAGCTGGCTCTCAAAGGCACAGTCAGTGAGTCACTGACCGTCTCATACACTGTGGTTCATAGGTGCAGCAGTGTAATGAGACCAGTGATCAAAATAAAAATTATACATGTCCCACAGGGAAAACGTGAAGAAATTAAATAAAATATGCAAAAAAAAAAGTAAAAAAACGCCCACAAATCACAAAAATCTGTTTTGACATTCAAAATTCCACGTTTCTGATGAAACAAAAATAAAAAAGTACACCTAATTGGTATCACCGTGTCCAGAACGACCCGCTCTATAAAGCTGGCACGTTGTTTCATTTGGCCAACGCTGTTAAAAAAATAAATAAAAAAAAAGCCCAAAATGTTGTTTTTTCATCATACTGACTCACAAAAATGTGGGCAAAAAGCAATCAAGTGATATGTAAAAAAAAAAAAAAATGGTACAAATGGAAATGCCAGCGTAGAACACAAGAATGTGATCCAGCCTTATTCTGGAAGCAATTGAAAAAGATTATGTACCCCAAAATGTTACCAATAAAAACCCCAATTTATCCCACACAAAACCAGCCCCCACTCAGGTCCATCATCTGTCACTAGAACTATAGGGGGTTCCCACGTTACTGGTAGGACAAAGTCTCTAGAAAAGCAACAAGGCTCCCGCCCCCTCAAATAAAATCCACTGAATTCTGCGCTTCCAAATCCAAATGCCCTACTCCTGAGCCCGAGTGCCTAAACCACAGTAAGCGGCCACATATTTGGCATTATGGGGACACAG
>VIAB01009451.1:36364-46816 GCA_009801035.1 Oophaga pumilio | reverse complement strand
TGCGCTGCGCAAAAAAACGCAAGTGTGAAAGTAGCCTTAGAGTGGGTGCTTTTTACAAGTTTACTCACATGCCCCTGGCTCTGTTCCAAGCCAATGTTAGCCTTAGTAGAATCCTCCATGTCATAAGCATGCAGTAGGGCAGCCTACACACATTTCAGGACCCTATTTATACGATAGCTGTCCTGGATGTCTTCGGCTGGTGTCTTCACCGGATCCTCCTTCTGCGTTCCACTGTGGAACGCACGCTGGCCACGACCCTGAAGTGCTCTCCCGCGCTTGCAGAGATGACGTTGCCGGAAGCGCGTCCGCAGGGTTTCAGCATGCCGGAGGCAGACGCCGGAGCCGAGAGCCCCCAGGCAGGAGGAAGCGGCTCGCAGCTCAGGAGCAGCGCTCACTGTGGTTTGCTGAGGGAACCCCCATCAGAGGGTGTCAGCCGCAGATTACTTGGCCCCCCCGTTCCACGCTGATCTGCCCGATTCAGCCAGGGATAGGAGCTTCCCCTCGGCGTTCCTATCCTCACTGGGACAGGAAAAACACTGAGGAGTGGAGATGGGAGGGTCCTTTTTAACTTCTCATTTCCTGTCCCAGTGAGGATAAGAAGGACATCCTCCATGGTGTTGTCAGGATTGGTGAACTGGAAATTAAATTTTTACCAATAAACTATATCCATGTCTCAAGGTTATAAAATTCTGCGAGGCACTTATGGGTGCAAAATACTCACTACATCCCTAGATTAATTCCTTGAGGGGTCTAGTTTCTAAAATGAGGTCACTTGTGGGGGGGGGGGGGTTTCTGTTTTCACGTGTCAGCGGCTCTTCAAATGCAACATGGCATTCACAATCTATTCCAAATAGCGTTCCTTCCTTTCCTAGCCCTGCCATGTGCTCAAGCAGAAGTTTTTGACCACATATGTGGTATAGTCATGTTCGGGACAAATTGCACAACAAATTATGGGATCCATTTTCTCCCATTATCCATTCTGAAAATTACAAATTTTGGGGCTAAAACATTTTTGTGAAAAAAAATTAAAATTTTCAATATGATGACCTAATGTTAACAAATTCTGTGTAGTAGCTGTGGGTCAAAATGCTCACTGTACCCCTGGATAAAATTCTTGAGGGGTGTAGTTTCCAAAACGGGGTCACTTGTGAGTATTTTTCACTGTTTAGACACATCAGGGGCTTTCCAAACGCACAATGACACCCGTAAACCATTCCATCAAAGTCTGAGTTACAAAATGTCACTCCTTCCTTTCCAAGCCCTGCTGTGCGCCCAAGCAGTGGGTTTCCTCCACTTATGGGGTATTGGCGTATTCAGGAGAAATTGCACAACACATTTTTGGGTCCATTTTCTCCTGTTACCCTTGTGAAAATAAAACATTTGGGGCTAAAAGTACATTTTTGTGGGTAAAATGTGATTTTGTATTTTCACAGCTCTATGTTATAAACTTCTGTGAGGCACCGGGGGGTTCCAGGTGCTCATGACACATCTAGATAACTTCCCTAAGGGGTCTAGTTTCCAAAACTGGGTCACTTGTGGGGGTTTCCACTGTTTAGACACATCAGGTGCTCTCCAAAGGCGACATGGTGTCCACTATCGATTCCAGCTATTTTTGTGTTCAAAAAGTCAAACGGTGCTCCTTCCCTTCCGTGAGCCCAAACCAACCATTGCAGCAAAATCTGAATTCCAATATGGCACCTCTTCCCTTCTGAGCTTTGCACTGTGCCCCAAAAGTAGTATTCCCCCACATGTGGGGTATCGCATACTCAGGAGAAATTGCACAACAAATTTTAGGGTCCATTTTCTCCTGTTACCCTTGCGAAAATAACAAATTTGGAGATAACGTACAATTTTTGTGAAAAAAAAGTTAAATGTTCATTTTTTTCCTTACACATTGCTTTAATTCCTTTGACGCACCGGAAGGGTTAAAAAAAACTTCTTGAATGTGGTTTTGAGTACTGTGAGGGGTGCAATTTTTAGAATGGTGTCACTTTGGGGTATTTTCTCTCATATAGGCCCCTCAAACTCACTTCAAATGTGATGTGGTCCCTAAAAAAATGGTTTGGGAAATTTTGTTGGAAAAATTAGAAATTGATGGTCAAATTTTAACCCTTCTAACTTCCACACAAAAATGTTTAAAAAATTGTGCAGATGTAAAGTACTGTAGATATGTGGGAGAGGTTAACCCATTTCCAAATTGTGCCGTAATAATATGCACGTCGGATTCCTCCGGTTTCGTGCGGACTCCGGCGCAGATCCCGCACCTTTCCGGGCACATGACAGCTGATCTATACAGCTGACATGTGCCCGCAACAGCTGCGGGTGGAATCTCAATCCACCCGTTGCTAACTAGTTAAATGCCGCTTATCAATCACTGACAGCAGCATTTAACTCGCACTTACAGGAAGCGAGTCCCTGGCTCCGCCCTTCGGTGACCCCGTCAAATGATCGCAGGTCACCGATAGGTTGGCATGACAACCAGAGGACTGTTGCAGACCTCTGTGGTTGTCATTGCCAGATTGCTATGAGCAATCTGATCATCTCGTGTGTGTAACAGAGGTAATCAAAGTATTGCAGCTTCAAGTCTCCCATGGAGACTATTGAAGCATGCAAAAAGTAAAAACAAATGTTGCAATATTGTTGTAATACAGCAGAGCTGAGAGAGAAGCAAAAAATGTGTGAGCAAGATGACATTTCATTTCTCCTGATCTGTGTTGGTTACTTGTCTCACAATGGGAATGCCTCCTTCATGTAAAATAAGCTCTAGTTCCAGAGTTATCTCCAGGCACCATCTGCCTCGCAGCCTGGAAGAGGTCACTTACATGTGCTTCTCACTAAATTAGAATATCATCAAAAAGTTAATTTATTTCAGTTCTTCAATACAAAAAGTGAATCTCATATATTCTACAGTCATTACACACAAAGTGATCTATTTCTCGTGTTTATTTCTGTTAATGATTATGGCTTACAGCCAATGAAAACCCAAAAGTCATTATCTCAGTAAATTAGAATACTTTATAACACCAGCTTGAAACATGATTTTAAAATCCGAAATGTTGGCCTACTGAAATGTATATTCAGTAAATGCACTCAGTACTTGGTCAGGGCTCCTTTGGCATCAATTACTGCATCAATGCAGCGTGGCATGGAGGCGATCAGCCTGTTGCACTGCTGAGGTGTTATGGAAGCCCAGGTTGCTTTGATAGCAGCCTTCAGCTCGTCTGCATTGTTGGGTCTGGTGTCTCTCATCTTCCTCTTGACAATACCCCATAGATTCTCTATAGGGTTAAGGTCAGGCGAGTTTGCTGGCCAATCAAGCACAGTGATACTGTTGTTTGTAAACCAGGTCTTGGTACTTTTGGCAGTGTGGACAGGTGTCAAGTCCTGCTGGAGAATGACATTTCCATCTCCAAAAAGCTTGTCGGAAGAGGGAATCATGAAGTGCTCTAAAATTTCCTAGTAGATGACTGCGCTGACTTTGGTCTTGATAAAACACAGTGGACCTACACCAGCAGATGACATGGCTCCCCAACCCATCACTGATTGTGGAAACTTCACACTAGACCTGAAGCAGCTTGGATTGTGGCCTCTACACTCTTCCTCCAGACTCTGGGACCTTGATTTCCAAATGAAATACAAAATTTACTTTCATCTGAAAACAACACCTTGGTCCACTGAGCAACAGTCCAGTTCTTTTTCTCCTTGGCCCAGGTAAGATGCTTCTGGTGTTGTCTATTGGTCATGAGTGGCTTGACACAAGGAATGCGACACTTGTAGGCCATGTCCTGGATACGTCTGTGTGTGGTGGCTCTTGAAGCAATGACTCCGGCAGCAGTCCACTCCTTGTGACTCTCCCCCAAATTTTTGAATGGCCTTTTCTTAACAATCCTTTCAAGGCTGTGGTTATCCCGGTTGCTTGTGCACCTTTTTCTACCACACTTTTTCCTTCCACTCAACTCTCCATTAATATGCTTGGATACAGCACTCTGAACAGCCAGCTTCTTTAGTAATGACCTTTTGTGGCTTACCCTCCTTGAGGAGTGTGTCAATCACTGCCTTCTGGATATCTGTCAAGTCAGTAGTCTTCCCCATGATTGTGGAGCCTACTGAAACAGACTAAGGGACCTTTCTAAGGGAAGCCTTTGCAGGTGTTTTTTGTTAATTATTCTAAGTTACTGAGATAATGATTTTTGGGTTTTCATTGGCTGTCAGCCATAATCATCAACATTAACAGAAATAAACACGTGAAATAGATCACTGTTTGTAATGACTCTATATATGAGTTTCACTTTTTTGTATTAAAGAACTGAAATAAATTAACTTTTTGATGATATTCTAATTCAGTGAGAAGCACTTGTATATAAAGTGATAAAACATGATCTCTCAGCAACCACTCAGCTGATATGAGACACAGGGAGGACAGTTGTCAGCAGTCTATAAGCTATATTGCCATATTAATAGTTTAGATAGGTCAAATGTGGTGGCAGATTCCTTTTAATGTTATTTATAACTATTTTGTGTCACATACCTTTCTGATTTAAAGGCATAAGAATTAAAGGGAACCGGTCAGCAGGATTGTGCCCTACACACACTGTTAGGTCGGCGCCTTCAGCAGGTGATTTTTTTTCTTCAGTATGTACAGATATTCATTATGTAAAATAGGAGGGGAAGCTCAGTGAGGGATCCGTGACCTGTCAGAAGCTATATTGATGAATACCTAATCAGAGCACCACATGAAAGCCCCCCACAGGCCGCTCCGGAGCACAGGCATATCATTAACTCAAAACTGAAAAAGATTAAACAACAACCACAACACGGATTTCATCAATCCATGTATCACTGTAATCAGTATAATGGCGCCGACCTGACACTGTCTGTAGGTTACTGAGCACAATCCTGCTGACAGGTTCTCTTTAAAAGTTTGAAAACTGAGACATTTTTAGAATTGTTGCCAAATTTCCAATATATTCACAAATAAGCCATATCGAAGACATGTTACCACTATAATGAAGCACAATAGGTCACAAAAAAACAGTCTCAGAATCGGTGAGATCCACTGAAGTGTTTCAGAGTTATTTCCACATAAAGTGACAGTGGTCAGTTCCAAAAAAATTGGACTGGTCAAATTTGGCTTGGTCACTAAGGGTTTAAAGGGCCTTAACCTATACAGACAGCACTACCTATTTAGGCTTGCACCCTTTGAGTAGATATACATGTCATTATGATTATATTCCTAAATACCTTTTAATTAGAAAATCACATCATCTAGGGAGGTAGTACATTAAGAGGCGGCGGTCTTGTTCTGATACCGGTCCTACAATGCTAATGGAGCCTGTGCAGTAGGACGCTCCGTTGCGGTGACCCTGAGACAGCGTGACAGTATGGGGTACAGGTCACAGCAGCAGAGCCTCCTACTGCACACACTAACAAGCTCCGATTCTAATAATATTCTAGGACTGGATTTTGTCAGTGTAAAAAACGTAAATTTAGTGATGAACACCCTTTTTCCGGGGGAAGCGCTTTAAGGGTAAACACAAATCACACATTAGATCTCAAATGAAAGACTGAAGTTGAAAAACTGTTTTGATATACAGTATTTGATATATTGTGTCATTTGTTATCAAGAAAATCAGAATTCTCAACAGAGGGCCGGATTCTAACTCACCTGAAAATCAAAGATGGATACCACAAGCTAATCATATTTGTGTGACTTTCGTCATGGCAATTAATATTCTGTGCATGTGTCCACATATACTCCCATCAATGTCTGGGCACTGTCCACATTACACGGCAGAAGACGTCCTGGGGAATCTCCTCACCGACCAGAATCAGGGCATCAGTGCGCTCCTGGACAGGCTTTGTCGCGATTGGATGCACTGATCCATAATGTCGCAGAGGTTCTCAATTAGATTCAGGTCCGGAGAACATGAAGACCAGTCAGTGGCATCAACACCTGCATCATCCAGAATCTGGTCTCACAGACCATCACTGACACACCAACCAACCGGTCATGCTGGATAATATTCCAGGCAGCATAATGATCACAATGGAGTCTTCCGTCTCTATAAGTCCATTACATGCTCAATGTGAACCTTCTTCCATCTATGAAAAGAACAGGGTGCCAATGGTAGACCTGCCAATTCTGGTGGTCTCTGCTTTATGCCAATCAAGCTGCATGGTGCTGGCTTGTGAGCGTAGGTCCCATCATAGGATGTCAGGCCCTCATGCCATTATCATGTAGTCCATTTCTGGCCGTTTGGTCAGACATATGTGCACCAGTAGCTCTCTGGGGGTAATTTTTTAGGATCCTTGCAGTGCTCCCCCTTTTCCTTTCCCATTGGATCAGATACCGGTCCTGCTGATGGGTTGAGGCTCTTCTATGGCCCTGTTCGGCTCTCCTCTATAAAGGTCCATGTCCTGATACCTGTTCTACGCTCCTGAGGCATTGCTAGGAGACACAATGGGTTGGAGATTTGCCAATTTAACTTTTTGGCGCATGAGAAAAATTGTGATAATAAAAACTAATGCACTAACCAATCGATATGTCTGAATAAGGCCTAGAAGGTGTCCCAACCATGAAGCATTACAAGGCACCTACTGGTGCCAATGGGCATGTGTTCAACATCTCTGCTCCTCAACAGATTGGTAAGAGAGGTCAGATGGGAGCAGAGGCACAAGCAGGACAACAACCCCGTTACCTCTGCACTCTCCCTACCGATAAATAATAGGCTCACACCCCTCAATTCCAGTTCATGAAGAAGCAAAATTATTTTATTCATTCATATCTTAACCCTGTGGATTTATATTTAAAATCAGATGGAAATAATCAACCTCCCCTGTGTCCTTCCCTTGGCAGAATCATCCTTTATTGTTGGGAGCAGGTAGGGAGGCGATACATCCTTCTCATCTAACATCTTATCTTGTGGAAACATCTACAGGTCTTGGCATTTTCACTCCAACGATACGGCACAGATAGTTACAAGATCGGATTGTAAGACACTTCACTGACGGATTCTGGCCAGCGACACCGAGATCACAAGGCTTTATTTAAAGGACAACCCCACAACCCTGAAGTATCCATGGTAAGTCACTCATGGATTTAAGATGACTTATCCTCCCATAGAAGTCTTCTCAATGAGATGAGGTGCAGATACTGCTAAAATAAAAACTGTAAGGGTCCTAAAAAAAATAAAAAAAAAAAAATAGTGCATCACAACATGCACACAATTCCCAAAATCTGTGGTTTGCTCAACTCTAACATGCATCATCCCAAATTTCATACAAGTGGAAAAGGAGTTAAGATCCTGTGTGAGGGGCGCACATCATGGTCCGCTTCTTAACGTGGCACCTTATAATAGACTGTCTAAGTATTGCTTCTTGACCAGGATTCCTCCTTTACAGGTGCCCTACTTCCAGAAGAGTATGTCACCCTCTTTTCTGGAGGTGGCATCATGTCTAAGAGACACTGCCTGCTAGATAGAAGACCTTTCCTTTCTCTGTAGCACAGTGGGGACATCAATGCCTGCATTGCGTCTCAGCGATTGTGGGGTGATGCTGTATGGCATCATATGGAGCTGGTAACAAGGCCTTTAGGGACACATCGGGGCATCATGACAATAGGCATATCTGATACCGCACAATAATTTTATACCGCATAAAATCATACTCATACCGCCGGATTACGTCTGATTGCGGTACTGGCAAACCGATACAGAATACATATCAGAAGCTTTCTTGCTTCATCCCATAGATTAATTCTACACAAAAGTCCAATGTTCCTGTACCCAGATTGCTCAGTCCCTTTCTTATCGTCCATACATGCCAAAGACCAAAAAGCTGAAGAATACAGTGACCCCCACCAAAGAGACAGTGGCAGGAGCAGTGAAAAACTGACGGTAATTTATCCGGAAATACCAGATCAGTGCCAGCATGACCACAAAGACTGGGATCATCAGGTTCCCAATAGGTGGTGAGAGACCAGCGTGCTCCTGGGAAGTCCCTCCTGATTCAGGTCCTACAGGGGAGGAGGAGGCGGTGGCCTGAGAGCGGTGGCAGTGGATGACACAGTTGTCTGTGATATGGAGGGAGCGCAAGGTCTGGGTGGAGTCGTGAAGAAGCTGTCCCTGGAAGATGAGCTTCATCTGTGGCTCCTGACCAGGGAAGTATTTACTGGGCAAAAAAAAAAGACAAGTAATTAGGAAAAAACATGAAGTCACGGGTAAATAATAATCATGCACAACAATATAAAACAGCGTTCCCAACAGATTTTTTGACATGTGTAAAAAACACACCAAGTACTATACATGTGCCTTCACATTGAAATGAATAGGAAACCAATAATAAGCAGACTGGAGCCTTATTTGACAAAACTCATGACAAGAATCTCCACATCAAAATCCCCAGTCTCCAGAGCCAGCTAAAAAGACCAAGGTGGCTCTGTGCAGGCTCTGGAGACTGGACTCTTTGGCTACCGGGCTACTAAGATTTGTCCCATCCCGGTGTAGCCATGCCCTCAGTCTGGTGATGCCTCCACACTATTACACAACACTGCCGAGCAGCGCAGACATCTCACCTCCCCATCTGGAGGCTTTCTATAATTTCTGGTTTGTCTACATTCCTCTAGGACAACATTACAGATCTATACAGTAAAACTGTACTGTGGACTCAGGACACGCACAGACCAGGCCACGTACACTAGTGTCTCGTACAACACACTCATAATATGCAAGGTGGTGCATTGTCATCGGCTCACCAACCATAGTGGAGAACATAAAAGTGACCACACACATTTAAGAAAGAAGAACAAGAAAGAGCATCTGTCCAAGATATACTGAAGCTCTCCATCAGCTGCAAAACTACATCATCATGATCAATAGCTAGAGTTGTGCTTTCTGAACCCAAACAAGCCTCCTCACCTTTTCAACGTCCCAATGGTGTCATCGGGCCTCATCATAGCCAGTTCTTCAGTCTCATTCAGGAACTTGAGCCGAACGGTGATCATTCCTTCTTCTGGCTGGCTCTGCTCCTGGACCGTGACGGCTGTCTTCCGCCATTCATGGTCTCTGCCTATACTCCGCTGCCTGACACCATTTTCCTGCTCTTTACCATCATCTTCTTCTGGACCTTTACGTCTTGCGACTTCATGAGAACTTTCCTGAGCCGCGGCATCTCCCGATGCCAGCACTTCCTCCTCCTCGCTCACAGGGGGCACTGGCTGACTGCGCTTAGGCACTCCTTGGATATCCAGCATCTGATCAAGGGTGGCATTCTCGCTGTCTGTATCTTGCTCACCTCCATGGCCCTGTTCCCCTTCTTCCGGTTTCTCTACTTGAGGCTCCACAGGACTTGGTGGTTCAGGACTTGGGGGCACTGGGTTACTGAGCCCTAGTAGAGGTTCTCTACGTCCGGAGGGTATCAGGCTACCTAGCAGGGGATCGTTGCCTTCGGCTACATACGTGGACAGCCATGCCAGGATTAGTGCTAAAAGTAAAATAAAAATTCCCACTACAACAGTCACCTCATCGCCGAGCCCCTCTATCATGGTGGGCGGGGGCGAATCCATGCCCTTGTCCTATGGGAAAAAGAGAAAATTGTATTAAATCAAAACATATAATTTAATCTTCATGAGGCACTACAAGCTCCAGACTACCCGAAAATCAAGGAAATTTCTTCTTGCTGCCTGGGACATATTGGCAAGTCCAATGGCTTCTGATGACGTCCACGAGAAGGAAAATGTGAGTCACTGATGAGTCCTGACACTGATGACAGAGCGATAAAGGACGCACCTCACACATATCGACACCCACATAACATACTGGCAAATCCAAAATACGACAAACACAACCCTGTGCTATGTTAGCATGAATTTGCCCAGCAGTAGCGTAACTCAGAAGCGGGTCCACGAGTCTGGATAGCTACAACCATCCTTGGGTCTACGTCAGCACCGACAATTACAGGGGTTATCCACTTTAGACAAATCGCTTTATTAGAAAGGGTCCTTCTAAATAACCAAATCACACAATGCCCCCAACATTCAGCTATAATGTGACCAGAAGAGTTAAATTTTCCCTGCAGCACCACCACAGGAGAAATGAAGCATTACACAGTGACTATTCAGATTCATGAGTTGTTGTAATGCAGGAGAGAGCAGGTCCTCCAGAAGAAGAGGCGCTCTGGGGATGGTCCTCTGTTCAGGACCTCCTCTATTACTCAAATACATTTATCGCCTATTCACAGGACAGGGGGTTAAAGAAACCCTCCTCCCATCAAAGTTTCTAACCTCTTAGTATATGGCACTCATCATATTATTTGGCACTGTTTAAACAACAACAGCTGCATGGAAAATGAGCAACAGAACCAAAATAACAAAAAATATATATTCCAATAATTGTATGTCCAAAAACACCAATCAATAAGATAATTACTAACCAGGAGAACCAAGAGTCATCGGTG
>VIAB01009449.1:78731-89254 GCA_009801035.1 Oophaga pumilio | reverse complement strand
CCCCAGATTCAACAGCTCAGATTTCCCAGCCTGATCAAAGTCCAAACACATCACATCCCAGAGAGACGGATTAAATGATAGGGGCGTGTCGACCTGTCAAATTGAGTTTGACGAATACTGGTGCCCCTATACTACTACTGCTAGTGAACTTAGCTGTTAGGGTTGAAATTGCTGGAGCGAACCAGTAAGCACCGATCAGATCATTCATCTGTGTCTTCAATCTGTGTGTGGGCCCATGTGTCCATTGAACCACCACAGGATACATGCTTTGAGATAGACAGGGTTTGGAATCTATTACGTATACCCTTCCTTCTTCATGTGTTGCTCCCTTCTGCATCCAGTTTTTCTTCTCCTCCTTTGGAGCCTGGTCCTGCAACGTCTTGAACAGATCCCAGGATGTCATTTTGTCAGGTTTCTTGTCATCAATCATCATGTAGTAGCCGTCCAGCTCTACGACCTCTCCCACCTCTCCATATTGTCTTCCTTTGGCTGCTTCTTTGGCTGACATGTCTGCCATGTTATTGTCCCGTGCCTTGGTCAGTGGCTCATCCCCGCTTGGGAGTGGGAGTACAGTGGCCGGGTTGAGCATCGTGCATCTGGTGATGGTGATATTGTGGATATCCAAGAATGATGTCAGCAGTCTTGTCTCGGAGGGCGTGTGCTGCAAATACTGCTCTCATGCAGGAGGGGGCTCCCCTAGTAACTGGATCCAGGCGAGCTGAAAAGTAGCCTAGAGGTCTCTGTCTACCCCTGTGAATCTGTGTCAGGACTCTGGTGGCATGGCCTTCTTTTTCCATCAGGTATAGATGAAATGTCTTCTTGTAGTCAGTTAGGCCCAGTGCTGGCACTGAGACTATGGAGTCTTTCAATTTACTGAACGAGTTGAAGGCTGCATACAAGAGAAGTAACAGGTTGCACTCATGCAATCATTCAGAGGCTGCATTGAGACCAAGGCATCAGGGATCCAAGTTCTGCAATACAAAACTAGACCAAAGAAGGCCTGTAATATCTTTGGAGTTGTTGGGGGAGCCATCTTCTCCACAGTGGTCTTCCAGTCATCTGTCAAGTGTTTTGTCTGGTGGGCAATACACTTCTGACACTACTGGACTTTGTTTTTTGAGACCTTGCATTGCTGCTCTGCCAGGTAGAGTAGGAGAGACAAGGAATGGGCTGTGCAGGTATCGATATCAGCTGCATAAAGGAGAAGGTCATCCACATATTGTAGAAGAGTGACTTCTGCATGTTCTGTAATCCAGTTGGCGAGGATGGAGGACATTGCTTTGGTGAACTGTGAAGGGCTGTTCTAGGCACCCTGGGGCATCACTGTCCATGTGTACTGTGCCCTCTGGTGCGTGAAGGCAAACAGGTACTGGTCGTCCGGATGAAGGGAATCACTGAAGAAAACGTTGGCCAGATCGACCACTGTGAACACTGTTGCTGTGGCTGGCACATTTGAGAGTAGAGTGTGCGGATTTGGCACAATTGGGGTTTCAAATATTATAGCCTCATTCACGTCCCTCAGGTTATGCACCATTCTGAACTTGGCTGGTTCTCCTTTTACAGTCTTTTTCTTGACCGAGAAAAGTGGGGTGTTGCATGGTGAGGTGCAGGGAACAATGACTCCTATCTTCAAGAATACCTTCAGTTGGTCAAAGACGGCTTGACTCTGGGCTATGGACAGGGGATACTGGGCCTTACAAGGGTATGGGATACCGGGCTTGAGTGATACCCGCAGAGGGGCAACTTGAAGTCTCCCCACATCCTGGGGTCCCTTAGACCATAGGCTTTCTGATTCTACATCCAGTATCTCTTTAGGTAGGCTTGCATCAGTTGTTTAAGGTTCTTGTAGGGCCATAAACATGATTGATTCTTTTTGAGTCAAGGGTGAAGAAAGTGTCACAGTCCCATTTTCCTGGAACACTATGGTCGCCTTCAGCTTCTGCAGTAGGTCTGCTCCCAGTGGGTTGAGTGGGCAGGTCCTTGACACCAGGTCCTGCTTTCAGTGTTTCTTCCTTGACATGTTCCTCTGGATAGGCTCTTGAGTTGTGTAGGTGCTTTGCACTGGTTCCAGAAAAGGCCAAAACTTGCCACAATTGTAACACGTGACATTTCTTCTGTCCTTGTGGGGTGGCTCTTCTTCCAGGTCAGTGGTCACCATAAGAGGGGTTGTCTTCCACACTCCTGGTTGGGACTCAATCCATTTGGCTACTGTGAGCAGGGTGTCCATTGCTGTTGACCTATACTCAGGTCTGGCCACTATCGGTGGTTTCCTGATTGGTTCTCTTAGTCCATGCACAAAGGCCTGTGCCAACATTTGTCTGTGTATTTGATCATGAATAGTGAAGCCCTAGTCTTGTAAAACTTGCATTACTCTGTCATGAAACTTCTCTACAGATTCTGTCTTATCTTGGCTCATATCCTGTAAGATGAGAGCTTGCCCTGCCAGTCTTCCTTTGGCCCACTCTCTGAGTTGCTCAATTAGCTTTGGTCCTGACTCCCAGGCATGCACATCTAATTCTGCTGGAAGCTTGAAGTGTTCCTTCATGATTGGCCAGAATGCATCACCTGCTTTTATTTCCATTTCGCCCCAGAGATCATTCCAGGTTGCTGCATATGTTCGCTGGTTCAGCTGCATTCTTCGGTAAAACGGTATAGGGTGCATTTCTGGGTCTGGCAGATTATTCAGAATACTGGTCACCTTACTTGGAGTGAAGTGCACATAGTGTAAGGGCGGTGCCTCTGTCTGCCTCTGCCTTCTCGGTAACTGTAGATTTCTTTTCCTAGTACTGGGCAGCATGTATGATGTTCCTTCTTCGTCTTTATCAGAGGAGTAGTTATGACATTGTGTGCTGGGGTCATGCACGGCCTGATATTTGGACTTAGAAGTTGCCTTTTTGTGTGAGGATGTCCCCCCCGCCTGAGGCTGCAGTGGATTAGTGTAAATGTTGGCAGCTCTGACCGGTATTGAGATTATACATTATTTAGCAGATGGTGATGTCTGTCCTTCCCCTCTGCACCCCGAGCTGAGCTGTCTGCTGCCTGATGTGTCTGGGGGCTGCCTGCGGTACTGTGGGCAGGGAGGGCACACTCTTCTCCAGATATCATGATTGGTAATGGCTGTGCTGTACTTGGGACATAGAAAGTGCCTTGTGCTGTAAGCACTGGATACAGGAATACAGCTGGTAACGAAGGAGACGGAGGAAGATTAGAAGGGAGGTGTGAAGACAAAGAGAGGAGTGGCATAGAAGGAGTTAAAGGAGGAGAGAGGTGTAAAGAAGAGAGGAGTGGCAGAGAAGAAGGAGGAGGAGAGAGAAGTGAAAAAGGAGAGAGGAGTTGTTAGGGGTCGAGTTCCCACTTCTGCACAAGGGGAATCTCGAACCATCCCCGCTGCAGTCTCCCATCCGTCTCCGGCCACAGTGGACTCTGCTCAGCAGAGACGTCGGTCCCAGTGTCTCGCCCAGTCTAATACTGTGCAGAGGATTACTTCTGCCTCTCCAGGTTCTGCTGTTGTAGCTAGTACTGGTCAGCGGCGAGCAGACGTCTTTGGGACTAAGTCCTGCGTTTCCCCTTCTGAGCATGCCCAGGGTAAGATCTCTCATTGGAGATCAGGGGTCACATGCTCAGGTACTGCAGCAACTCCTATTGATCCGCCAGGAAGGTCCTTAAACTGCTTGTGTTCTGAAACAGTTTCTCATTGGTCCTTTTCTGGAAGGTCTTGTAGTTGCTGCTATAAAAGGGTTGCATGGTCGCACGGCCATGCGCTAGTATCAATTGTGTTATGTGCTTTGCGCCAGTGTGATCATGCACGCATGCGGTGAGGGCTTGGCTGAAATAAGCCCCTAGAATACCGGCACCTCCAGTGAGGAGTTTTGTATGCACGTGTTCAGGGCTTGGCTGAAATAGCCTATAGAATACCGGCTTGTTTGCGTTGCTGACTGCATGACCACGGACTGCTATCTGCACAGCAGTTATCTGTGTACCCCTGTGGTGTTAACAGGACACAGTCTCTATCTCTACGTCTCTATGTCAGCGACTCTGTGGTGTAACAGAGTTTGCTCATACCGCCATATAGTGCCATAGCGTCTACTGTATGTCTGCGACTCTGTGAAGTAACAGAGCTCACTTATACCGCCATATTGTGCCATCTTACTAGCAGCAGGCTCTGCCTGCACGGTGGACCCGGGGCTGCAAACGCACCTATTATTTATATTTATTTGGTGCGTTACGCCAGCCCTAAAAGGAGTGGCATAGGAGGAGAAGAAAGGTGTGAAGGAGGAGAGAGGAGTGACAGAGAAAGAGGAGAAGAGAGGTGTGAAGAAGGAGGAGAGGGGAGTGAGGAAGGAGGAGAAAGGAGTGACAGAGAAGGAGGAGGAGGAGAGAATTCATCCCCCTTCTGTGCAACCTGAGAGGGCATGGTTGAAACCATAATGTGTGGGCGGGGAGCACCACACACTGCACAAGTCTCCCTATACAATGGATTCTGTTGGGAGCAGACTGCACATGCCCAATTTCTCCTGTCCCCATATGTGGGAGGCACTGATGGCTTAAAACCTTTTCCCATCTTATTAAAATCATTTCCTGGTTTGTTCACATATCTTTCTTTACCTTCTAAACGATGTAAGTCTGCTGCTACTTTATACCACGCATCTGCATCGGTCAGCGGCTTAACATCAACTAACTTCCTTTTTTACTTCTTTAATACGTCATGCCACTCAGCAGCCTGAAGTCTGCCTTCCTTGGGAATCCCACATATTTTAATCAATCATCTAAAATTCTTCATATACTTTCTAAATTCTTGTTCAGCTACTATCTGGGGGGCAGTTTTCTCATCAGGAAGTAAGAGACCCTCCTGTTTGCCCAACTTATTCCCCATTCCAAAACTTTAAAAAGTTGATACAGCTAAATTACGCTTTGTATGTGCTCAGATGCACTAAGACACTTCTGTTGTGAACACTCTGGATCTGACTTTCGAGTTTGGGCTCCCTCTGGTGGCTGCTGATAGTAATGAAGCTGCCTTGGCTAACAGAAGTCCATCACCTGGGGGCGATGAGTGGCAATCAGGTGGAACTGACTGGGGAGATATAAGTGAGCTACCTTTCCATGATCCTCGCTGGTAATTTGTTTCTTCCTAGTCCCATTTGGAAGTCAGCTTGCTTCCTGCCTTTTCCTGCAACTTTCAGATAAGTTATTTGCTGCTTGTTTCTAATTAAATCACAGTTGACAAAATTGAAAAAAGAGATTGATCAGAAAGCTAATTCACAGTTTTCTCTTCTAATATTAAAAAATACACTTTATTGAAAAACTGAACACACGTAAATAACAAAAAAAGGAAATAAAACACAGCATCACATCTAGAAAGATAATGAAACACCACGGAAAGTGCCTGTCCCTAACCTGGTTTATCTGTACCCTGCCTAGCAGCGGAGGTTGGAGCCCTAAATCCTGCGCAGTGGCCCCTCCGCTCCTCGGCGGCTCACCCTGCTCACCCTATAAGGACCTATGGTGGCAGGGAGTGTAATAGATATAAAAATATTAGGTGAGAAAGGGATAAGATGTCTAGCTTCTTAATGAGATGAAAGGGGTATGTGTGCCTCTGTTAGTTCTTAATAATACCCCCGATGATCAATTATGTAAAGATTGGTCTTAGCGGAGTCCCCCTGGGACCGACCGGAGTCGGGGACACCAAAAGACAAGGATCAATTAGATACAGCATTTATAATAAACATAGCTGAGAAAGAGAAAAAAAATGTATTCCTTATAGCATGGAGAAAGAAGCAATCCCTTCCATATATATACAAATAGACCAATTTCACTTATCTTGAGAGACCAGATATATGATTTTCTTCAAAAGGAAATATAATGATACCTATCAACCACTCACAAGCTCATATATACACATAGGACAAACACATATAGCAATACTTCCGCTTTGTTTCATTATCTTTCTAGATGTGATGCTGTGTTTTATTTTCTTTTTTTTTTATTTACGTGTGTTCATTTTTTCAATAAAGTGTATTTTTTAATATTAGAAGAGAAAACTGTGAATTAGCTTTCTGATCAATCTCTTTTGGCATTTGTTTTCCTTTTGTTTTCTGCCCTTCTGGTGTAAGGTCAGCCAGGTTCCCCGGCTAGGGCCTCCGCTGGACTCTGTTACTCATTTGCCATTGTTTATTTGTTTTCAGTCCCTGTTATTTCAGTTTCTGCTGTTTTGCTACCTGTTCACACCAGAGTTCTGATCTAGCGGGGGAGAGATCGTGTGGTCTCAGAATTTTTTTTTAGATCAGACGTGTTAGAATTTTTCTTAGAGTTTTTGCTGGAGTGCAGACAGTATTCTTTCCTATCCTGTTCTATCTAGACAGTTGGGCCCCAGCAATTGATTGCTCTATTTTCTGGCTGTGTTTGTATTTCATCTTGTCTCATCGCCAATATATGTTTGGGAGCTACCTATTCCTTTGGGGGCTCTACTCCTGGGCAGTTAGCTTTCCCCTTTATCTCTTTAGGCTTAGTTATCTCTCCGGCTGTGTCAAGGCATCTATGGCACCGTAGGCATGTCCCACGGCTGCTTCTAGTTATGCTGTCAGTTCAGGGGTCTGCAATCCGCTAGTTACTAACCTCTCTGGGTGTCTGGTCGCCTAAGGCTATTTTGGCTACTGTCCTCCTCGGCTACCAAATCATAACACTCTTCCCCTTTTTCTCGGCCCTGCTGGTGTATCCAAAGTCACGAAAGTCACGTATCTAAAACAGGTATCACACAGCACACTCACAGATACAGCTCAGTTTCAGTTCCTCAAAGTTTATACGCTACAGCTAGAAGTTATCTCAGAATACAAAAAAAAGCACAGGAAACAGGGCAAAAACAGATGTGACAGTGTGATTTACAGGATATTTCTTTAACAGCCAAGGGGATGTGTGCAAAGAATTGCTTTGTGTTACAACTCTATACATTACATTACAAACATGAATAGATGTCCAGGAAAATGCACAAAGTAGCACAGAAATAACGCAATAGATAAGACAAGTGACCTGAAGCAGAATTGTCATTATGGGAGAGGGATGAACATAAATATTTGAACAGTTCATAGATAAGGAGTGTGAAAGTTTTATTGTCTTCTGCTTTGGGTCTGGTAATGTGTTGTGATGTCACCAGAAGGTCTGAAGATTGAAAACCAAATTACAAGAGCCACCAGAATATCAAGGAATCACCTGCTACATTAGAAAGCTAAAGAAAAAAATAACCGGGTGCCTCTAGTAGTCACCTACAATCCAAATCTGGAAGTGTTAAGGGGAGCTGCTCGGAAATTACAACCTATATTACGAAAAGATGACCAATTACAATCAATATTTCCAGACCCCCACTACTGTGTTTCAGGCAGCCCCCAAATTTAAGAAGCATCATTGTCAGAAGCTCCCTGTCCTCTCCTAAAGCTACAGGAACCTTTCCTTGCAACAAGAAAAAATGTAAAACCTATAATGACGACAGACAAAATAAAGAATCCCCAACTCACATCAGGGCTACAAGATCCCAGGTACTTTCAGCTGCATCATATCTAATGTGGTGAACCTAATTATTTGCACTAAGTGTCCAACTGGGGGTCTGTATGTGGGGGAGACCGGGAAAAAACTGAGAACAAGGATGAATTCTCATCGCCACACAATAAGAGAAAAAAGAATGGATCTTCCTGTGGCCAAACATTTTTGCATCCCCTGTCATAGCATGATGGACATTAAATTACTTGTTTTAAAAGATAACTTTAAGTCTCAGAAAGATAGAAGGGTCTGGGAGTATAAACTCATGACAACATTTGACACACTCAGTGCTGGAATGAATGTGTCGCATGGTTTTATGTCTTTTTACATCAATTAAGGAATTTGCTCTTCAGACCTTCTGGGGGCATCACAACACATTACCAGACCCAAATCAGAAGACAATAAAATTTTCACACTCCTTATCTATGAACTGTTCCAATATTTATGTTCATCCCTCTCCCATAATGACAATTCTGCTTCACGTCACTTGTCTTATCTATTGCGATATTTCTGTGCTGCTTTGTGCATAAATATGTGACTCTTCAGATTTTGTCTTAGTTTTTGCCTGATGAAGAGACCTGAGTAATCTCAAAAGCTTGCAATTTTTTACCATCTTTTCAGTTAGCCATTAAAAGGTATCAACCACTGAGGACTCTCAATTCTAAATATTTTTCTATCTACTGGCTAACACGGTACAAAGATATATATCTTCCTGTATCAAAATAGATGTCCAGGAGAAATCAAAGTCCTCTTTATTATTCTGTGACACGTACAAGCTGTTTTGGTAACCGACAACTGCCAATCGCACAGGGCACTCAGATGCCCGGGACTGTCACACTCTGCTCCGGATGTCCTGCCTGGCTCACCGGCTACAGGAATCTGTGATATCCCTCTAAGTTAATGTGGCTTCCCTGTGGTCTCATTCACCACAGGGTACTGCACTTCATCCAGAGGTGTGGTACTCTGCTCTCAGGTAAGGAAGGGGCACTGCCAGGACTCACACACTTACATCCAACACCAGACCTCTCAAGGCCAGTGAGGGACTAGGTAGAGGTTCTGGGTGGAGGAAATTAGAGGGGTAAGAGTCAAAGAGTGTAGTAAGCTCTGGTCTGTGAGACCAGAGAGAGAGTCTATGGGGGGCTGAAGCTGAGAGGAGCTGTCCCTAGACGACAGACAGAGAGAAGTGAAGAACGAAAGAGAGAGAGAGGCTCCAGAGAAGGAGAGGAAGAAGAGGTCTTAGGGTCACGGATAGTGAGGAATCCATCCGTGGGACACGCATCCACCGCCGTGGTCGGTGGAGGGACCAGGTCGCAGTTAGGGGACCGGCCCCAAAACTAGTGGAGAAACTAAGGACTCAGCTAGGAAGCCGGAGGCTGCAGTATCTACAAGTGCTACTATTATGTTTCTGCTACAAGCACTAAGGAAAGAAGGGAGATCTGTCCCTACGATAGAACTAAGCTAGATCCCTACGATGTAACGGGGAACCTGATCCTGCGATCAGACCCGCTAAAGTCCTCAGCTAGTCTGTACGAAGACCTATAGATGCGAGGAAGGGATCCCTACAAGAACTAGGGACTGGGAGAAAGATGGACACCTCCTAACAGAAGTTGTAGCAGTAAAAGACAAAAAAACAACATAGAACATAGAGGTCCGAAGACCAAGCAAAACTGACTGAGTAAGGTAACAAAGCACCTGGCTAGCTTAAGAGTAGAAATTACAAAATTACAATGAAGTCCAGCAAAGCCAGAAGGGCGGAGCAGGATTAAATAGGCAAAAAAGGTCATGTGACCAGCAAGATAGAAAAAACCTAACAGGAGAGTTCTAACAGCTACAGCCACATCCAACACATTTGCTGAAAAGGCAGACATATAGGATCCAGGGGTCTGACCAACGTAGCCCCACAAGATCTGAGTCTGCTGGCTTGGGACACTGTGTGTGAAGATGCATGGCAGGAGAGGTGGTAGCCAGTGTAGTGAGACTGCCAGGAAAGGAACATCTAAGGGAGCCCTGGCAATGTGAACTCCAAGCTACCTGAGAGCTGTCTGGACCACCTCCCCTGAAGACACAGCACCCTGGCTGGGGATTGTAACAACAAACTGTGACTAAACTGGAAAGACTGCATCCTGCTGTGTCCTCACAATTATTTACTGCATCACCTGCCCTGCACTACAACCACCATCATCATCTCTTCCACATACAGCTGCCCTGGGGCCTAGCTCTACCTGTGGAGAGCTGTAACAACTCTGCTATATTACCATCAGCCCCAGCAGGCTCTGAAGCAGCGTTGGCTAACATCTTTATTGCCAAATACCACAGGTGGCATCACAAACTATCTTCCATAAATTGTATCATCCCCTTCTTATCATTTTCATTGGATGCCCAGGGTCACGGACCGGGTCACTGCGGCCGTGACACATCCCCTTAAGAACCAGCCCAGTACCGAGCATCCCCACGGCCCTGGCAGGTGCACCATTATCGCCATTTGTGCCTGGAAATCTGGGAGTGCCTCTCCCTCCGATGCACGGGAATCTGTGATAACTTATCGAGTTATTTGGCTTCCTGTTATCGGTTTCCCAGCAACCTCAAGCCAAATCAATCACTGTTCCAACTATCTCCCATATCTACACAAGCATAAAACACATACACGGCACGCAGCAGACACCTTAGCTTACCTCCTAGGGTTTGGATAAGGGTGTGGACTTTTTACACTACCTTGGAATGCGGTGGTGACCACACACCTGACCGGCAAGAGATATAGACCCGGACTGGGCACAGGGGATATTCAGGTAAGCATATATAAATGCTGATTAAGCAACTAAAGTGTAGCTGTCACCTTTTTTGCAATTAAGCTAAAAATCCAGACTTTAGCTCAGCACTCAGCACATCTGATGTTGTCCTTCTGTAAAAAGTCCCAAGAAGTGTCTGGTCTGTGGCAGCCATTTAAGCAATTGATTATAGTATATACAGTACAGACCAAAAGTTTGGACACACCTTCT
>VIAB01009449.1:57251-70429 GCA_009801035.1 Oophaga pumilio | reverse complement strand
ATATATGCATGTGTTGTACTATACGTTCACAGTGTAGCGCCCAATAACCTGCCTAGTAATGAAATCACCCATTGTCTCGTCCATCAATCGTTAGTCAATTGTGTGATTGACCTGACAATTCTGAAGCAGCGGTCTGCTGTTCTTGACAATAATCAATTTTGGGCAAAACCTTTTGCAATATAAGGAGTACATGTGCTATGTTCGAATAATCACAACAGGTAATATCTTAAATTATGAACATGAACATCAGTTTCTATCTCGTGGTTCTCATTTCCAGAAAAGTCCTTCCTGTTATTTGGATTTCCATTATTATATGGTTGCCATTCAAATACTATTCAAAATGCCATTCATATAATTATCATTTGGCTGCTTCTCGCACACTAATGAATTATGCATAAATAAATGTTTATTCATGTCCATTGCTTTTTAAATTCTCCCATCAATTAACCCATCATAGCTCTATTAGCCTTTTAGAACAAATATGGGGCTTAGTACTGACCTTGCAAGTATTTATGAATCATTCACAGAGCATAGACTATAACAAACCACAGAAAAACCTACAGGTGGGCAAATGATTCTCTACATGGCTGTTTTCCTGGCCATGTTAAAGAGCAAATCATCAAATTATCCGGGTAAAACCCTATAAGGACCATGGACATTTTTATTTATGGAGTTTCTTTTTTTCCTATCATTCATTCAAAAGCCAAAACTTTATAATCTTTCGATTAACTTCATCGTACAACAGCTTATTTTTTGCAGTTGTAGTAGTTTTTAATATTCTCATTCATTTTACCATATAATGTACTGGAAAAAAAACGGAAATAATTCTAAGTGGGATGAAATAGTGAACAAAGTGCATGTCTGCCATTGTTTTTTAGGTTCTCTTTTTACAGTATTCATTAAAAATGTATCTAAAGTCATGATTACCAAGGTGGATCTGACTATGGTGATACCATACATGCATTATTTCTTTTCTATTTAAGCAGTGGAACAAAAATTCGGAATATTGGACAAAAATGTTTTTTTTTTTGCTTTGTGTCACCATTTTCCAAGACTCTTCACACTTACTTTTCTGAGTGAGAGCATTATTTTTGCTGACATTTTAATTAAAACAAATTTTGTGTGCATGCAATACTTTTATTGGTTATGACATTTTTTAGGGAGGCGAGGTGACCAAAAAACTCATTACTGGCATTTTTGTTTTTTTTTCTTTTTACAGTTTTTATTGATCAGGTCAATTTTATATTTTAGTAGATTGCTCTTTTATGAACGGGGAAATACTAGATATGTTTATTTTTTTCCTCTAATTTTAACTGGAGAAAGGGGGATGATTTGATTTTTCCTACATATTTTTAAATCTTTTTTATCTTTTGCATTATTTTTTAGTTCCCTTAGGGGACTTCATACTGTATTTGTTTGATTGCTTATACTATATACTGCAATATCACAGTATTGCACTATATGGTGAAAATCTCTTGAGATGACAGCAAAGTGGGACTCTAACAGACTCCCTGTTGTTCTAGTAACCGGTCAGTCCCTCGCCATTGCATTGTGCCTGTCCATTTAAATGCCGCTATCAGAGATTGACAGTAGTGTTTAAATGGTTAACAGTCACGGCTGGAACTCTGCTTCAGCCACCACAACTGTTAGAAACAGATGCTAGTCATGAAATATAGTCGGCATCAGCCATGTGTGGAGGGAGCTCAGCTGTCATTATACTAATTATGGGGGCTATGGCTGTCACGACTTTGGGGAGAGAGGAGCGTGGTGTGACCATTTGGGTAGGCTCTGGATGTGGCTCATGACCAGGGCCGGATTGGCCATCTGGCAATTCTGGCAAATACCAGAAGGGCCTGTCTGGTCGTGGGCCTCCTGGTCTGCTATGTAGTTAAAGGGAATCTGTCACCCCAAAAATGCCATATCAAGTAAAGATATGGCTGAATAGAGCGTCCCATAACTAAGCTAACGGTGGGTATCATATATCATGATACCCCCGTTTTCATAGCAAAATACCTTTGTAAAGTTGGTGATTGAACGTGTCAATCACTGCAGTCAGGTCAGGAGGGCGGCGGTTTTCATGTCCTCCCCTGCCCCCGCTCCTCGTCATCTCTTTCGTATCGCCGTCTGTGAATACCACAGACGGCGTTAGTTTCCCACAATTGCGCAATTCAAAATTCTGCTGGCGCATGCGCAGTATGCTTTGCCCAGCAGTGGGCAAAGCATAAAATTACTACAGCACATGCGCTAGTCTTTCCTTGCCCCGGAAGTCGTCCAAGGCAAGCAGGATTTTCCGGGGCAAGGAAATACTAGCGCATGCACTGTAGTAATTTTATGCTTTGCCCACTGCTGGGCAAAGCATACTGCGCATGCGCCAGCAGAATTTTGAATTGCGCAATTGCGCGAAACTAACGCTGTCTGTGGTATTCACAGACAGTGATATGAAAGAGATGACGAGGAGCGGGGGCGGGGGAGGACATGAAAACCGCCGCCCTCCTGACCTGACTGCAGTGATTGACAAGTTCAATCACCAACTTTACAAAGGTATTTTGCTATGAAAACGGGGTATCATGATATATGATACCCACCGTTAGCTTAGTTATGGGACGCTCTATTCAGCCATATCTTTACTTGATATGGCATTTTTGGGGTGACAGATTCCCTTTAACAGAATCAGTGTTCTCAAGACAACCATACGCTTAAGAGTTGTGACAAAGCACAAAGTCACTGACTCCATCACTTACCCCAGCAGGTCACGGGTATCATTAGAAATATTGGTCTTGTAGAAAATCTTCCTTTCCTCCATCCAGGGTAATATTAGTAACATATCCCATCTGGTTCTTGGGGACGGGGACAACATGGGCCTGTGTGATTTTCAAATGCCAGGGCTGAATTTCACCCGAGTCCGTACCTGCTCATGACCCTCTCTCAGAGCTGAATTTGGCTGTTGAGATAAGAAAGGTTGGGGATCACTTTCCTATAGCATAGGTGGCTTACACATCTTTAAAGGCACTATCAATGCTGAGTATTATATAAAGGCTTTAACCCCTTAATGACCAGAGCTATCTTTGGTTTTGCATTTTAATTTTTTGCTCCCCGTCTTCCCAGAGCCATAACTTTTTTTATTTTTTGGTCAAAATGGCCATGTGGAGGCTTGTTTTTTGTGGGATGAGCTGTACTTTTGAATAACACCATTGGTTTTACTATGTCATGTACTCTAAAACATGAAAAAAATTCTAAGTGCGGTGAAATTGCAAAACAGTGGGTTTTTTGTTTTTTCTTTCTTCACTATGTTCACTAAATGCTAAAACTGACCAGTCATTATGATTCTCCATGTCATTACAAGTTCATAGGCACCAAACATGTCTAGGTTCTTTTTCATTTAAGTGGTCAAAAAAATTCCAAAGTTTGTTAAAAAAAATATTGCGCCATTTTCCAATACCTGTATCGTCTCCATTTTTCATCATCTCGGGTTGGGTGAGGGCTTATTTTTTGTGTTCAGAGCTGACGTTTTTAATTATACCATTTTGGTGCAGATACGATCTTTTGATCGCCCGTTATTGCATTTTAATGCATTGTCGCAGCGACCAAAAAATGTAATTCTGGCGTTTTGACTTTTTTTCTCGCTACACCGTTTAGCGATCAGTTTAATTCTTTTTTTTATTGATAGGGCGATTCTGAATGCAGCGATACCAAATATGTGTATTATTGAGTTTTTTATTGTTTTATTTTGAATGGGGCGAAAGGGGGGTGATTTTTTTTATATTTTTCAAAACTTTTTTTTTTTTTTTTTTTTTGCCATGTTTCAATAGTCTCCATGGGAGATTAGAAGCTGTTATAACCCGATCAGCTCTGCTACATGCAGGCGATGATCAAATCACCTGTATGTAGCTGAATTAATCGCTTGCTATGAGCGCCGACCACCAGGCGGCGCTCATAGCAATCCGTCATTGACAACCATAATGATGAGTGAACACACTCGGATAAGGTGTTATGTGAGAATGCTCATGTGCTATCCGAGTGTCTTCGGCGTGCTCGAATAATATGTTTGAGTCCCCGCGGCTGCATGTATCACGGCTGTTCAATAGCTGCAATACATGCATGGATTGCCTGTTTGTTAGGCAATCTCAGGGCCACCATCAGGGCAAAACTTCCCTTACTGGCGTATGGGACCCAATGAGCAGAGGGGGCCCGGAACAGCCCCCTCTGTTCTGCTCACCCGGCCCGAGCGGCAGAATCCTCCCACTTCAGTAACTGACCACGCATCCTCCGACACACGATCAGTTAAAATCAGTTGCTGTGAAGGAGATTCCTCCTGCATGGTAACAGTTAACAGCCTCCAGCCAATCACAGGCCGGCAGCTGACGTCAGCGCGCACGTCGCCAACGTATGACGTCACTGTCATCTGTCATATGCTGGAACAACGCTGCGCGCCTCAGCCGCCGGCCTCAGAGAGGAGGACACACCGCAGGAGCTCGGCCAGGTAAAGAAAAACTTTTTTTTTTGTAAAACCACGGTATGGGGCATATTATACTGGTATGGGGGTGCATTATACTACTATGGGGGAAAGGGAAAGGTTAGGCATTATACTATGAGGTGCATTATATCCCTATGGGGCTGCTGCATTATACTATGAGGTGCATTATATCCCTATAGGACTGCTGCATTATACTATGGGGCTGCTGCATTATACTATGTGTGCATTATACTATGGGGCTGCTGCATTATACTATGGGACTGCTGCATTATACTATGGGTGCATTATACTATGGGCTGCTGCATTATACTATTGGACTGCTGCATTATACTATGGGGCTGCTGCATTATACTATGTGTGCATTATACTATGGGGAGGCTGCATTATACTATGGGAATGCTGCATTATACTATATGTGCATTATGCTATGGGGCTGCTGCATTATACTATGGGGCTGCTGCATTATACTATGTGTGCATTATGCTATGGGGCTGCTGCATTATACTATGGGGCTGCTGCATTATACTATGTGTGCATTATACTATGAGGCTGCTGCATTATACTATGGGGCTGCTGCATTATACTATGTGTGCATTATATGGGGCTGCTGCATTATACTATGTGTGCATTATACTATGGGGCTGCTGCATTATACTATGTGTGCGTTATACTATGGGGCTGCTGCATTATACTATGTGTGCATTATACTGATATGGTGGTACATTATACTGCTATGGGGGTGCATTATACTGCTATGGGGGTGCATTATAGTACTATAGGGTGAATTATACTGCTATGGGGTGCATTATAGTACTATGGGGTGCATTATACTGCTATATGCTGCTTTAGGCTGCTATGGGGGTGCATTATGCTGCTATGGGGGTGCATTATAGTACTATAGTGTGCATTATACTGCTATGTGGGTGCATTATACTACTATGTGGGTGCACTATACTATATATGACTATGGGGTACATTATGCTGCTATGGGGTGCATCATACTGCTATATATGACTATGGGGTACATTATACTATTAAGGATGACTATGGGGGCAATATGGAGAGACATGAGGCAGAATGGGAGGACACGTTGGGTCCAGAATGTGGGATATTATTACTGTAGGGGCTAATTAAAGGATATTATTTTTGAGGATACTGTTTTCAGTGTGGGGGAGGAGATGTCCTGTTACTATGCAGGGTGACACGGTCACCTATTTTCTTCATCGGGCGTAGTGTAGAGGTTGGTGAAAAATTGGGGAATGTGCTCTAGATAACTGTGTTATTTTCTGCAGAAACAAGCCCTGTCTGGAAGAAGTGAAGGCGGTGTGCGCTGGATGAAGATGAAAAGTGAAAAAGAAGGACTTCAAATAGAGATGTCACCGGTGAGTCAGTGTGTCACTTGTACACTGACACAATACACTATATACAGATCTCCTGTGTATAATGTCACTGGTGATCACTGTATTACCTGTACACTGACACTATATACAGATCTACTGTGTATAATGTCACCTTTGATCACTGTATTACCTGTACACTATATACAGAGCTCCTGTGTATAATATCACCAGTGATCACTGTATTACCTATACACTGACACTATATACAGAGCTCCTGTATATAATGTCCCCAGTGATCACTGTATTACCTATACACGGACAATGTATGTGAAGTACAGATCTCCTATGTATAATGGCACTTATAGTGATATTAGTATTGTGTTTTTTTTTATTAATGATCAGTATTGTAGTATTCGGTCACTATGTTATGGTAATATGTGATCTGGTCATGGTGTGGTTGTATTTGTTCCTTGTATGTGCTATTATGTGGTCACTGTGGTGGTAAAATGTGATCTGGTCATGATGTGGTGGTATTTGTTCCTTGTGTTTGCTATTATTCAGTCACAGTGGTGGTATTATGTGATTTGATCATGGTGTGACGGTATTTGTTCCTTGTTTGAAGTATTTTTCGGTCACCATGTGGTGGTAATATGTGGTCTGGTCATGGTGTGTCGATTTTTGTTACTTGAATGTGGTATTATTGGTCATTTTAAAAATTGAAAAAAAAATAAAAATATGCCTAAATTGTATTGGATATTTTAACAAATGTTTAGTAAGTTACAGTAGATATCAAACAAAGAAGAAAAACCTTGCCTATATTAATAGCTACTTAGCAATAAATGAACATCAAAAAAAAGGAAAAAAAGCTATTATACTAAAAAAATACAAATTTTATTGAGACATAAATGACACATAATGGTTTAAAAATGGAGGAGACTGAATGCAAAAAAGGGGCAAAGACTGGAAATGTATATGATTTAACCCAAAAACAGAAAAAATTAATTAAAAGAGATCAACACATCAAAAAGTGTGTATATGGCATAGGGACCACAGCATGTTACATATGACGGCACTAGTCGATTTTTTACTGGCCCTATTAAAATTTGCCCTGGAACACAATTTTTTTACTTTTAAGAGCGGGATTTTTTGCAACAACAAGGCACCGCTATGGGGGCCCCATTTGCATGTTCATATGCAAATTTATTTTTGGGCAAATGGGAGCAGGACATCTTTTTTGTCAACCCGGTGGCTTACATCGAGGGGGTCCTGCTGTGGGCCCGTTACATAGATAACATCATCTTCATTTGGCAGGGCTCAGAGCAGGACCTCCTCCATTTTGTTGAAATTTTGAATAACAACTCTTTAAACATCAAGTTGTCCTGTAAATATAGCCAGCATGAAATAGAATTTTTGGATGTCCTTATCTCCAATAGCTTTTTTTTCCTTTTTTTTTATGTTAAGTTACAGTAGAGTAGAGCCCTGCCAAAAGATTCTACCTTGTCATAGTGGCGGATTAAAAAATGTTTTGGCCAAAACAAAAGCTGCTGCTAATGTATGTAGTAATGTGAACTGTAAATGTGTGATTGGTGAAGATGTGGTGCAAAAGTGGAATTTTTCCCAGACAGGGCGGTGGGACTGTGCAAGGTTCGAGGGATGGAGGCGAGGCTGGGATGGAGCCTGAGTGGACTCTCAAGGTGGCCCGGAAATTCCTAGTGGCAGCCCTGGGTAATCTCTACATGTATTGAGGCTGTTGAACAATATGCAGCCACAGGGACTCAAACATATTATTCAAGAACGCTGAAGTCACTTGGTTCGCACCCGAGCATGCTCAGATAACACCTTCTCCGAGCTCAATCGCTTATTACTAATTATACTCCAAAAGCTTGTGACTTCAATGCTTGAAATACACATTTTTCACTGATGTATATTTCAGTGGTAATGCCATTGTATGAATAAATATGTTTTTATAAAAAGTTTCCTTTTTTCTTTTGAAATGCATATATTTCATTTAGAACTTCAGTGACATTTAGAGGAGGAACATATGGAACCTCAATTACAGTATTCAATCATCATTTTTGAGGCATGTACAATAAGGGTGCGCATAATGTATATAATGCATGTGTGTATGACACAGAAGTGTGTATAATATAAGTAAATATATGTATAATACATATAATAAATATGTATATAGTGTATATAATAAATATGTGTATAATTTAGATAATATGTGTATAATGTATATAAGTGTGTATACTGCACATAAGTATGTGTATAATATATACAATACATATAGTGTATATGATACGTATGTGTGTATAATGTAGATAATAAATGTGTATAATATACATAATGCAGTGTTAACAATTAATGGTGGGGAATAAATAGTCTGTATCTCTGTAGAGATCCATAACATGACTAGAACAGCTCATTTAAGCAAAGAACAGAGACAAGCCAGCATTACTTTATGAAATACAGTTAAATCAATATGAGAAATTGCAAAAACTTTTTTCAAGTGCTGTGCCCAAAAACCTTTAAAGCACAGTACAAGTTTATTTGAGCCAACAGCCTCAGAAATCCTAAATTAAAAGTCCAAAAGATTAAAGTCTTATGCAATTCTCCAATGGGTTCAAGAAGCAAACAAATCTTAAAATCAAATATTTAGAGCAGATTTTGTGAATCAGACATCAAGCCATGAAAAAAAAACACTACTTTAGACACAGAAAAAGGTTTTGTTTGCACAAAAAAAATCATAGGCAGTAGACATAAGATCAGTAGAACAAAAATGCATAGAAAATGTAAGGCACATTAACTAGCATGTCTTGCACAATGTTCTGCAGCAAGACATTAGCACATCTGGCTTCATCATTTGTTTTTCAAAACACCTATAGGATGTGCAGAGGCTACCTGGCAAAAGAGAAGAGTGAAGTGATGATGGGTCATAGGACCTGGACTTTACAGTCACCCGACCTAAACCCAAAAACCAGAAGGATGGAAGCATTTGACATCTGCTCATCATACACGGAACCTCCTTCAAGTCTGTTGGAAAGCATCTCTGATAGCTACCTCGTAAAGTTGGTCGAGAGAATGCCAACAGCATGCCAAGCTGTCATAAAGGCAAAGCCTGCTGCTCTGACGATTGTTCTAAAATACTTTTGAACCGCATTATCTCTTTGACCACTGTGTAGTTCTATTTCTATGTTTTGTTGGTTTCAATTAGTTTATTTTCATTCAAAGATGTTTTAAAAAAATGCTGTGCATAGGTATACAATACATTTTTTTCTACGTATCATTTCCACTTTAATTTAGGACTGATAAATGCTCTTAAATGTAAACACAATATTTACAAAGGTTCATGCATTTTTATTATGAAACTTTATTACCTAAAGTGGAATTTGGAAGTACAAAGGAAAAGCAGAAATAAAAACTGATTCATCTTCAGAAATATCAAATCAGTAAAATTTCCATTTCATCTCACATTGATTGAAAGAACAAGGCCAGATCTACACTGGTACATTGCACAGATAATAATTTATTGCCCTTGAGTTGTTGAATCTTTTAGGGAACATGTTACATCACTACTGTCAATGAAGGTGAGTCAACCCACCAAGGTCTGTCTGTACATCCTACTTTACCCTATTAGGAGTATACGTTAGAAGCATTTCCCACCAATGAACTTACACAAAAAGCTAAGTGAAAACAGCAATGAACAGTAGTTTTTGTTAGTGAATCTGTTTTACTACCTCGCTTATTCGTGGAAATGTTATCAATGGTAAAGGGTTAACACATTAACAACATTAGGAGTATTCTAGGGCTCCTATAACGCCTACTTGACAGAGTACTGTTTCTTATATTAAACCTAAGACACAGACTCCATAGTTGAATATATATAAGGGTATATGCCAGGGGCGTACATAGAAATCATGTGGCCCCATAGCTAAAGTCTGAATGGGGCCCCCCTCCAAAAAAAAAAAAATCAACAGGGCCCCCCTCCTTAAGGTGCAAAGTGCAGCCAGAGCCATTGTAAATGTAAAGTGCCAGCACAGTGAGGGGACACATTTAACAAAAAAATCCACCCCGTACCACAGCCAGCCGGGCTCACTGTCTTGTGTGTGTGTCCCTTTCCCTGAGTGAGAGAGGCTCATGAATGTTTTCTGCTTTCAGCTTCTTGCAATGCACGTGTGCTGCTCTCTGGCTGCCAGGAGGCGTGGCGTTCTTATGCAAATCCAGCCAGAGACTTCAGCCAACTGCTGACCAGGAAACAAGGAAAGGGGAGCTTCAAGGGGGCATACAGCGGCCGGCGCTTACATTTAAATAAAGGAGATAGTACTCTGTCAGCACAGCACAGCTGCCAAACCGCAGCAGCTGTCGCGGGCCCTCTCACCTGTCCGGGCCCCATAGCAGCTGCGTGGTCTGCTACTATTGACGGTACGCCCATGTCCGCGGCCTCTTCCACCATACTTCCTCATGTTTGGGAAAATGTACCAAAAATACCAGCAGATATATGGTACTGTATGAGGAGCGTACAGCTGTATATGGCGTAGGGTAAAATTTAAATCTCCGTATATATTCCTGGAGTCACACACAGACACTCACTCAGTATGGATTTGACCGTAATACAAAGAGCAGATATACAGTACTGTATCAGAAGCGGACAGCTGTATAAGGTGTAGGGTAAAATTGCAATCTCCTTATATACTTCCGGAGGCACACACAGACGCTCACTCAGTATGGATTTGACCGTATTACAAAGAGCAGATATATGGTACTGTATCAGAAGCGGACAGCTGTATACGGTTTTGGGGAAAACTTAAATCTCCATGTACATTTCCCGAGTCACACATAGACGCTCTCTCAGTATGTATTTGACCGTAATACAAAGAGCAGATATACGGTACTGTCTCAGAAGTGTACTGCTGTATACGGTGTAGGGGAAAATTGCAATCTCCGTATATATTTCCGGAGTCACACACAGATAGTCAGCATGTATTTGTCCATGATACCAGCTGGTTCACGGTAGTGTGTGAGCAGCGTACAGCTCTAAACCGTGTGGGAAAAAATGAATGGTCGGTAAGTGCAGAAAAAAAGAATAAAAGTATTAGTGCTGTGTAATAAGCAGTCTGCACAGCAGTGTACGCACAGCAGTACAGCTATCAGGCAGCCTAATAACCAGCGCTGCTGCGCACAAGAAAATCCTCCCCTGTCACTGCACACTAACTGTACAGCACAATTGCTATCAGCACAAGCACATAAGAACTTCTCTTTCCTGCCCTAACTCTCTCCCTACTAATAAACAGCGTCAGCAACCTCTCCCTACTGTTAATATCTTCAGAAGTAAAATGGAGGTCGGCGCTCAGGGCTTTTATAGACACTATGACGCCCCCCCAAAGAAAGCCATTCACTGCAATGCCCTTCTCTAAGATGGTGGTGGACGCTGCCCATGTCATCTCATTGCCCACAGTGTGCGTCCTTGCTCATTGGCTGAAAAATGGCGCCTGCAGGCATTATGGGAAAACCGACTTTGGCGCTCGGGTCGACGACCGCATGGCCGACTGCATGCCATGGTCGGGTTTCGGCCAACAAAACCCGACTTTGGCGAAAGTTGGCGACTGTTGAATCTGACCGACCTGTTTCGCTCAACTCTACCTATAATATAACCAAAGATGTGTCTGTTTGTCCAAAGCCTCCCGCGCTTGTGAAGTTTTGCAGGAGTCAGCGCATGTCGCATTATGGCATCATTATCTCCAGGACGTCGGTTATAGCAGTAGCTTCATCGGTGGTGAGGAGAGCGAGAGAGACAATGCACTGCAGGGGAGCGAGGGAAAGGTGAGTAGGAGTGTTTATTGTTTTGGGGTTTCTTTCTATGTAATGAACAACAGCAGCACTGGCAGGATGAAGAAGCATATACCAGGATGGGAGAACATTTACCACGATGGGGAAACATACACGGATGGGGAAGCATATACAAAGATGGGGGAACGTATACCAGGATGGTGAAGCATATACCAGGATGGGGGAGCATATACTAGGATGGGGGCAGTATATACCAAGATTAAGGGACATATACTAGGATGGGGGAGCATATACCAGGATGGGGGAACACATACCAGGATGTGGGACCATATACCAGGATGTGGGACCATATACCAGGATGGGGACATATACAAGGATGAGTACATATACAAGTTTGGGAGACCACATATGAGGATGGGGACATATTCCAGGATGGAGGGAGATATACCAGGGTGGTGGAGAATATACCAGGATGGTGGAGAATGTACCAGGATGGTGGAGCATATACCAGGATGGGGCGAGCATATACCAGGATAGGGGAGCATATACCAGGATGGTGGAGCATATACCAAGATGGAGGAACATATACCAGGATGGAGGAGCATATAATAGGATGTGGGAGCTTATACCAGAATGTTTGAGCATATACCAGGTTGTGGGAGCATATACCAGGATGGAGGAGCATATACCAGGATGGAGGAGCATATACCAGGATGGGGGAGCATATACCAGGATGGGGGAGCATATACAGAGATGAAGGGACATTAACAGGATGGAGGGACATATAACCGGATGGAGGGACATATACCAGTAGTGTTGAAGCATATACCAGATGGAGGAGCATAAACCAGGATGAGGGCGCATAATCCAGGATGGAGGAGTATATACTAGGATGGGGGAGCATATTCCTTTATATCTGCAGTCTAATACCCCTGCTCCTGTCTGTTGCTGCACTTTGTTGCCTTTGCTTGCTCTCTGTTGTCCGTGCCTGGTCTGCTGCCTCTGTCAGCTCTTTGTATGAGTTGTTTTTTCTAAACTAATATCTCAGTATTCTGGTTAAATTGCCATGTTGGCACTTTGCGATAAATAAGTGGGTTTTGTGTTGCATTTTGGGCACTCGGTCTCTAAAAGCTTCGACATCACTATTGTAGTACATTACTTCAATAAATTGGAGCCAGAGTCAGTGCATGTGCATACCGCAATCTCCGGTGCCATTTTATTGAAAAAACTGCATGAGCAAATTTGCAGACACAGTGTCTTCAAAGAATGACGTAAAATTAAAAATGTACCAATGAAGATGCTAGCTATCTGGACGTGGAACGGGTTCAATAACTAGTATAGATATATATGGGATGTTTCTACTCACCAAATTTAATATTCCTGTGTCTGATATTGTATGTTTTTATATTTTTTGTCTATCAATACAAGTGTTTTTTTATAATTGTTTTGTCCTACATGTTTTTTATTGGCATTTCAGGATGTTTTGTACATACTTTATGGGACTTTGAACCCATCTGTGGGATACTAACAGAGGATTACCGTATATACTCATGTATAAGCCGACCCGTGTATAA
>VIAB01009448.1:71201-81237 GCA_009801035.1 Oophaga pumilio | reverse complement strand
GTTGATTGACAGTCATTTTGTATTTCTTCCATTTTCTTACTAGTACACCAACAGCTGTCTCCCTCTCACCCATCATATTACTTATGGTTTTGTAGCCCATTCCAGCTTTATACTGGTCTATGATCTTGTCCCTGACATCCTTATAAAGCTCTTTGGTCTTGTCCATGTTGTAGAGTTTAGAGTCTTACTGATTAATTAAGTCTGTGGACAGGAGCTTTTTATAAAAGTGACTATTTAAGACAGCTGTCTTTAATGCAGACAACAAGTTGATTAGGAGTGTGTAACTTGTCTGTAGGAGCCAGAACTCTTAATGATTGGTAGGGGATCAAATACTTACTTCTCAATGCAAAATGCAAATAAATTTAAATAATTTATACATTGTGATTTTCTGGATTTTATTTTTGATATTCTAGCTCTCAATGTTAAAATTAAACTACCCTGAAAATTACAGACTGTTCATTTCTTTGTCAGTGGGCAAACTTACAAATCAGCAAAGGAACAAATACTTTTCCCCCACTGGACCAATTGATTGTTTCAAAAGGACTCTCTATCCGAGGATGCTTCATCCTGATTACTCGACTGTGGGTTAACACAGCCTTGAAAGATCAGCATTTTCTAATTTTCATCAAATACCTTAATCCTTCTCTGGATATGAACCTATTGCGCTTGATGTCCCATTTTTCGTTACCTGCCCAAAACAGACACTTAACAACAAGTAACAGGAGGTAGAGACACAGCAAAGAAATGCTGCAACATCCTATAGTATAGTGGTGGGGTGTATAGTTTCCAAATTGAAAAATATTAACACAGGTATGCAAAAGTTAAAATGTATATATTATGCTTTCATTTTTTTTTAAAAGCTATTATCCCCACAAACAAAAACTCGTACATAAGAAAAAATAGATAATATCCGTCAGGAAATCTGCTCCCAACCACCAAGTGCTGTGACTCCCATCCCTCCCTTCCAGACTCCTCTCTTTCTCTCGTCCGACTACATGCACTACCGACCCCATTCCCTCACATCTCCTCCAGTCTCTCTCTAGAGTTGGTCACAACTCACCTAACTGCAATCTTTAATCTCTCCCTCTCCTCTGGCATTTTCCCATCCTCCTTCAAACACTCCATTGTTACTCCATTACTAAAGAAAACAGCTCTCGACCCTTCCTGCGCAAACAACTGCAGACCAGTCTCCAATCTCCCCTTCATCTCTAAACTCTTGGAGTGCCTAGTCTACTCCCGCCTTACCCGTTACCTCTCCACTCACTCCTCCTAGACCCTTCACAGTCCGGCTTCCGCCCCCTACATTCGACTGAAACTGCACTCATCAAAGTGACCAATGACCTTCTGACAGCAAAACGTAACGGTAACCACTCTCTGCTCATTCTTCTTGACCTTTCTGCAGCTTTCGACACTATTGACCACCGTCTCCTACTCTCTAGGCTCCAGTCACTAGGCATTAAGGACATTGCTCTCTCTTGGTTCTCTTCCTATCTTTCTAACCGCTCCTTCAGTGCATCGTTCGCTGGTCCACGTCATCTCCTCTTCCTCTTGCTGTCGGGGTACCTCAGGGCTCAGTTCTTAGCCCCTTCTCTTCCCTCTCTACACTGCCCCAATTGGACAGACCATCAGCAGATTTGGCTTTTAGTACCATCTTTATGCTGATGACACACGACTATACACATCACCCCCTGACCTTACCCCCGCTGTATTACACAATGCCACTGACTGTCTGTCCGCAGTCTCCAACATCATGTTCGCTCTCTATTTGAAACTCAACCTTTCCAAAACTGAACTTCTTCTGCTCCCGTCGTCTTCTAACCTCCTTAAATTTGACATTTCCCTCTCCGTGGGTGGCACCAAAATAACACCCCGGCAGCAGGCTCGCTGTCTGGGTGTTATGTTTGACACCAATCTCTCCTTCACTTCCCATATACAATCTCTTGCCCACTCTTGCCGCCTACACCTAAAGAACATCTCTAGAAACCGCCCTTTTCTCACCATGGAAACAACAAAAACCCTAGCATTGATCTACTCCCGCCTGGACAACTGCAATGCTCTATTACTTGGCCTCCCCATTACTCGACTATCCCCTCTCCAGTCCATACTTAATGCATCAGCCAGAGTCACCCATCTGGCTAATCGGTGCTCGGACGCGTCCGCTCTCCGCCAGTCCTTACATTGGCTGCTCATTCATTATAGGATACAATTCAAAGTACTTGTTCTCACCTACAAAGCTCTCCACAGTGCAGCACCCCCCTACATCTCCTCCCTCATTTCTATCCATCGGCCTAACCGACTGCTGCGCTCTGCAAATGACTATCGACTAACCTCTGCACTAATCCGTACCTCCCACTCACGACTCCAAGACTTCTCCCATGCTGAGCCAATCCTCTGCAATGCTCTACCCCAAGAAATTAGGACTATTCCACAATTTGCATAGTTTCAGGAGCTCCCTCAAAACGCATTTGTTCAGAGCGGCCTATCACGTTCAAAAATCATTCTAGGTGTAAGTGTGTGTGTGTGTAGCCCATTCTCTATCTCCATCCCTCACTCCCTCATGATGGCTTGACCATCATTGTAAATGCACCATTGTATATACACACCTGTACTTTGTATCTCCCCCAACCCGTTGTAGATTGTAAGCTCTCACGAGCAGGGTCGTCTTATTTTGCTTTAATTATTGTATTGTTAACGTTGTTACTTATGACTTGTGTTTTGAAACTGTTAAACTGTAAAGTGCTGCAGAATATGTTGGCGCTATATAAATAAAGATTATTATTATTATTATACAACGTTGGTTTCTTGGTACACGTATGTATAAAAATTTGTGGCAACAGACTGCAGTATTTTTATGGTGCATATGCTGGTTAATTTGTACTAGTAAAATGGATACACAAAACAATTTACCTTTTTTGGCAGAACATTTTTTAATTAAATTCTACCCTCCTTAATAAAAATAGCATATTCCAAAAAAAACCCATATCACTAGCAGTTACATGGACAGAAAATAAGTTCCAGCAACAGTCAGCTTTATTCTTGTGTCACATACGATTATTAAATTGGATCAGTAAAACAGTTTGAAAACTTTAACCTTTTTTTGCATTTTAGTTATTTTATTTTTAATTTCCACTCCTTAACCAAAAATGCAGAATATCTCTTAAATGCTACATCGCTAAAGAGCTGCGCATAGGTTCATGAACAAAACAACTGGTTGCAGTTATTTACAGTTGCTAAATTAATCACTGCAAACAAGTATTAAAAAATTAAAATATGCCCTTTTTTAAAAGATTAAATGAATAAATAAAAAATAAATACCCCCCCAGACCTTACTAAAAAAGACATGACAAGAAAAGTTACCGTAAGTAGGTTCCCATGCCAAGAACAAACGTGTGAAACAGGCCACAGAATTGGATTGGTGTGTACGAGTTTAATATTGGATTATTGCAACAGGGAAGTATGAAGAAAAAAAGAAAATTTACAAGCTGCACACTTTGTTAGATAGACAATGTTTAAATTTCTGGATTGCAGAACATTTTTTTTTGTCTTTGAAACAATAATAATGAACACTATGGCTTGCCTAGCTCACATATCAGTAAGTACGCTTTCTATGAAACACAAGGTTTAGTTTCAGGATTTTTGTTTAGCAGTTTACTAACTACACGGGACGGGGGTTACTAAAATGCCCACCTTGTTTGCACTGCTTTGGTCACCCTCATCCTTTATACCATTTTTCATACCACTATGTACATGTGTTTAAGCTGAAATAGTGCATGGACACTGTCAGTATTCCTTACTATTTCAATGTCAAACAGGAGCTCATGTGACTACAAGTATGAGATTTAGATATCTCTGGGTACGTGCCAACAATTTTTTCATTCGCATGTTGTATTTCTACCTTTGATGAAAATAGAGCTGAATCCTGACAATCTGCACACTGGACATTGTTATGAATCCATCGTCACATTGATTGATTGCCAAAATTTAGGTTGAGCCTGATAAAACCCTCTGATGTATTATATCAGTATATGCCATACTGGTATTATAACATCTATTAATCTATTACAAATGCATGACTTGTTAAAGTGCTGGGCTCTTTCTTTTATGATTTATCTGGTGAAATATTCATGTAATTTAATATAATGTTCTGTCCAGTCATAAGTACAAGAAAAGATCAAAGTCTTAATGTCTTAAGAGAATAAATAAAAGGACTGACATTGGTCACAACATAAATCCATTGCTACTGATTGCTCACTAAATAAGTGTCTGACAAAGTATAAAAGTCTCACATCAGGTACAGAATACAGTGTCATCCACTCTTCCAATATTACTAGTTCCAAATCTATCGCTATTAGCATATTCCATAACCATGACTGGAGTGAAAGGCAGTGGGCACCAGGAGAAAAGCCATCAGGATTGTAAGTAATTGATTCAGGCTAGCTCTTCTCACCATTCACGTATTTGTGGGATACTTTAGAATTTAAAAACTGGTTGTTTCTTAGCTATGAAAATCTTATGATTATTTGTAGGGGAGCAAAGCAGAAGTATTCAATCTGCTGTAGCATTAGCACAGAGAAGGCTAGCAATTACACTATTCATATTAAAATGGGTTGTCCATGTAATAAATAGTGATGCTAGGTCCTCAAAAAAGAGCAACTCTCCTTGATAGATGAAAGGGTTTTTTTTTTAACAAAAGACACTTTCTTTAGAAAAGGTTTTGTTTGTTTTTAATTTTTTTAATATTTTCTTTTTATAGTATAACATTTTAAATAACAATTATACAGTATATGTTATTAGATTTGTAGAATTAATTTTTTCTGCCTATGCTAATCATAAATTTTCTAAATGTTGTTAATTCTTAGTATATGTCAACAGTAAATCTGCATGTACTGGATACATAGAGAACTACAGTTCCCAAATATAGCTTGTAAAGTTATAATTATGCTTATATAATGTGAAGAAAAGCAGAAGGGAGCTGCCTTTCCTTCATCCCCACCACAGACTATAAGCTCTAACTGTTTAAAGGGAATCTGTCACCCTAAATTGGGGGGATATTTAAATGATGGCAGTCAGGTCAGATGGGCGGTGATTTGGGTACTTGCCTTAGGGCCTGTGCAATGCGCAGGCACGTTATATGGAGGGCAACGACTACAATTCCCAGAAATAATGGAGACAGCGGCGAACAACATGTTAAGGCAAGTACCCAAAACACCGCCCATCTGACCTGACTGCCATCATTTAAATATCCCGCCAATTTAGGGTGACAGATTCCCTTTAACATCATTGTTAAAATTCAGACAAAACATGGTTTCCTGTATTATGCCAAGAATCTTGCAAGACCATGGTACTGAGTGGCTATGTCTTGGTTTAGAGGCCATGCAAATCACTGCTCCTGAAAAAAAAATAAAACAAATTAGCATTTCTAAAGAAAGGAACTGTGATTTGCTTGGCCACTATTGTAACAATCCTCCAATTTTATCTTTCTTGTACTGTACTAGGAGCAGCGATTCTATGGAAATAACATTTGAGTTGCAGAGCAATATTTGAACAGAATAGTATCTGTACCGAGCTGTATTGTTATATTACATGATCTCAAGTGTTTGAAACCCAGATAAATCAGGTATGAAGCACAATGCATAAAAGGAAAACAAAGTGCTAACAAGGAATTGTGTGGTATGTCTTATAACTTTACAGAAGTCAGAAGTCTGCAGTTAGGTGCTCATTATCCTCCAGCATTCCTTGCTCTGAAGCATTTAAAAACGGAAATAATTTACACTAGTTACTATACAGTAATTGGATGTTGTCTAGTCTAAAGCAGGACTCAGACATTAAAATCAGCCAAACCCACCAGTTTTGGAGGATGCAAGACTCCATTAAATGTTGTTTCTGGCTCAATTCAATGTCTCCTTTATGCCTTGATGGAAAAAAAGGCTTCTGCTAATCAATATATTCCCATCAAAATGAAGGCTAGCTTCGCTGTAACCAATGAGATGCAGTAATAATTAATGTGGTCCATTGCACAGCACTGGGCTCGATTGTATGAGGTCACCTGGTTCTCCACCCTGTCTTTGCAACCTTATACACATTCACAATTTTTTGTCTTTTCTCTTAACAATAAAATGTATTATTTTTGTCTCCTTAGCTTCTCGACAACAACACAGCCATGGAAGTCAAGATGGTGGATCTCAAAATCATAGTGGTCATGATAAAGGCTCAAGCAGCCATGGAGGCTCACAAAAGCACACAGGCCATGATGGTGGTTCAAATGGTCAAGGAAGGGACAACAAAGGTTCACAAGGTCAAGAAGGACAAAATGCTCATGGAGGGCATTATAGTGGTTCAAAATCTCATGGAGGCGATGAAAATGGTTCAAAGGCTCATGGAGGTCAACATGGTCAAGATCATGGAAAAAGAAAGCATACTTAATGAATGAATATGATTAAAATGTTGACCAAAACATCAAAAACATATTATAGTTGCACTAAAAGCACTTGTAAAAGAAGAAAGGTGTATTTTATGAGAAAAAAATAAATGCAATCTATGAAAATTGATTCTTATCTGTGTAAAAGCATCATATTTACAAAAAAATCAGAATATATGAAAGCTTTATCAGACAATATCCTAAGTTGTTCATGTTCATAATACTTCTAGTGCTTTTAATAAGAAGCAGATTTAAATGAATCACTAAAATCAGAAGTAGTACTTCATCTTTAAATGTTAAATGATCAGTAATGTATCTCATGGGCCATAAATAGTAAGGATAATGAAAAGTAGAGATGAGCGAACTTGTTTTGAAAACTTTGTCCAATCTCAAGTTCGGCATGAACGTTGCACATTCAAATTCGTAATTGGATTCCCAAGCATTTTTCTTAAAAATAGGCAAAATTCGACCAAAACTTGATAATTGATTTTCCAGTAAGGGATCTTTCAGACGGCAGTGTTTCCGTTGGGCCGCAAAAGGTGCCACAAACATGCACACGGAACGGATCCTGGGAATCAGTGTTACTGTTCGCGCTGTTCTCCAGCGCTGGGTGCTGAAGACAGCTCACATCACTGTCCCCTGCTTGAGTTGTGATCAGCGCTAGGAGGAGACAATGTTGAGAGTTGTATTCAACTGTTAACAGCGAGAGCAGGCAGCAGCTGATGGAAGTATTGATCAGCCGACTGGGATTTAAATAAATAAATATTTAAAAAAACTGACATGAGATTCCCCTGTATTTTTGATAACTAGGCCGGCAAAACTGACAGCTGCGGGCTGCAACCCTCAGCTGTCAGTGTTAGCAAGGCTGGTTATCAAGAATAGAGTGGTCTCCAAACCATATTTTTAAATTATACTCCTATCAGCTGCCGCCTACTCTCAGCAGAGGAGGTGAAGGATGAGGTAGACAAGCAGGTTACTTTGCGGCTCGCTACACTTTCACAAAGTGATGCAACCATGAGAAGCACTGCATCCTCAGCCACAACTATGGCTGTGGCCAGCAGCGGTTGCAGGTCTGAAGATCACAGTGGCTGCAAGGGTTGGCTAGCCTGGACCTTTTTTGAGACCACAAAGAAACACCTAACTCATGTTCTTTGCCAACGTTCCAAAAAATCTACTCAGTAGAGGCAAAAATTGCAATAATTTGACTACTACATGCATGAACAGGCACATGCATGAACAACGTGCATTAGTCTTGGAATCTCACTGCGCTAAAATGCATACTAGCGGGCCTGGCCAATCACCATCTGCCCTATCAACTGCATCTGCTGATTCTTCCTCCTACATCACTGTGGCAAGTGTTCTCAAACAGGTCTCTAGCAGGAGAACCTCCCCTACAGTCGGGGAGAGTGAAAGTCCGTCAGCTGTTATGGAAGTGGAGATGCCTGCTGTTTTTGTTTCACCAAGCACAAAACATCTTTCTCAATCCACCAAAACATCTCTGCCTGTACCTCACTCACACGCCAGCAGTTTGTCGTGTTCACCCTACTCCACCCTCTCTCAGCACAGCAGTCAGCTCTTGGTCCCACGGTTGAGGTCACATTAAAGAATGCTTCCTCCTACACATGCCAAAGCTAAGAGCTTGAACTCCATCATCTCTAATCTGTTGGCCACAGAAAAGCTGCCTTTCCTCCTGATGAATGCAGACGGTTTTGGAAACCTGATGGCCATCACATTCCCCCAGTACATGTTGCCCAGTCGCCATTACTTCTCTAAGAAAGCTGTGCCTGTGCTACACCTGCATTTCGCAGACAACATCACTCATTCCTTGAAAAAATCTATATCTGCCAGGGTGAATTTCATCACTGATAACTGGATGAGCCAACATGGCCAGGGGTGTTACATCTCACTGACTGGGTACTGGGTAACTCTGGTGGCTATGGGGACAGGTGGGCAAGGGGCTGCTCCACAAGTCTTGGCATCCCCAAAGCTTGCAGAACAAATCTCTGTATCTGACACTTCCTCCACTGCTTCTGCCTCCTCCACCTCATCTGGGCCTCCACCTGTGCATTCAGCCTCTCCCTTAATGAGACACACGTTCCAGCAGTGCAGAAAGAATCCTCCCACCTCCATACTACGCACCCAGGGTTCTTCAAAATCAGGAAGTGTTTAAATTAATATGCCTCGGAGATCGCAGTCACACAGCTCAAGAGTTCTGAACAACTATACAGGCCAAGTTTGAGCAATTGCTGTCTCCACTGAATGTGGAGCCAGGGAAGGCCATGTGCAATAATGGTGTGAACCTGGTGGAGGCCCTATGCCAGGGCAATCTCTCACATGTGCCTCAGCTTGGTGAAACAGCAATTTCTCCTCCACTATCCCTGCCTGGATGTGCTTCTGCAGAAAGCATGGTCACTGTGTCCTCACTTCCGCTGTTTGCACCCCATGGGTCATCAGCTTGCATCGCTACAGAGGTCTATTGGCCTACCTGTTAACCGCTTTTTTTGCGATGTGTCGACATGGTGGAATTCCACTGTGCACATGAGCCCTGGTGCAGTATGTCCCTTTGCATAGCCTTGGCCTATGCAGTCTGGACGTGGTGCAAATCATGCTTGAGTAGTGGCCACAGATGAAGGACCATAATGCACCCTTATGCTCAGTTTTGAAATAGCTACTAAGATGGTTACCGCGGATCATGCCATCATCAGCATCACTCTTCCGGTCATCTTCATGCAGGAGCACACTTTGAATAGTCTACGGGAGGAGATGGTGGTCCCAGAGGAAAAGGTGGAAGCAGAGAAGGAAGCGGAAGGGATAATAATAAGTTCCGGACTGTCGTCGCACAGGCGGATACCATGGGTTGGTGGAATACAGCAATTTATGGGTGCTCATTGTACCAGACAAACTGTTAGTGAAGGTGCTGGAGCCGAGGATCAAATGAAGTAGGAAGAGATGATGGGTGTGCATTGCAACTGTCAGTAGATGAAGAAGATAATGATCCCCTCTCTGTTGTCTGAGGTTGGTGTGTGGGGAAAGGAATAAAGCTTGAGTGTTGCCTCACCACCAACAGTCCATGGACTTGGACCTCATGGAAGCGCCCGACACATAAACGCCTTCTTGCTGCACTATCTGCAACTTGATGCCCATATTATTAAGGTTCGAAATAGTGCTGACTCCTGGGCTGCCTCTTTGTTAGATCTACGATACAAGAGTACACTTTGTCAGATGATTCCCTCCTGGAAAGGGACGCACGCATGCTGGAGTATCGAAACACGCTTGTAGACAACCTTAAGAGTGGTTTTCCCCAAGACAGCAGTGAGGTACACAGTGTGCATCACAGTTATAGCCTTCCAACTATAGGAACATCATTGTCAAAGCAAAAAACATTAGCAGTAGCAGCAGTGTAAGTAGCAGAAGCAATTTCTGTGAGTCGTTTTACACATTTTTTAGACCAACCCATGCACCAGTATAACAGAGTGCAAGTCTGACATTTTGTGAATGACTAGGCAGACTAGGAGATGGTGATTTTAGTGTGCAGTCTTTGACACCTTTGTCGTGATTTCTGTGCTTGCTGTTGCTACTACTGATGATGTTACAAGCAATTTTTTGAAATGTGGAGAC
>VIAB01009446.1:40728-60896 GCA_009801035.1 Oophaga pumilio | reverse complement strand
CTAGTAGCTGCTGCAGTGAATGCTGTAAAGATAAACTAAAAAAATGGAAGATTTTTTTCTAATTAATCCTTAAAAAAAAAAAAAATCTTGCAAAGTTGAAAATTAAGTAAAGAAACATGATCATCACCTCCTCAGTCACTTTTGCCGCACCCAGCATTGTTTTTATGCTGTCCCAACCTCCTGGCATGACGTCTTCTCCTATGTCACTGCTGCAGCCAGTCAGAGGCAGTTTCTGAAGGTTGCTGAAGATGACAGGTAAATCAGCAGACTTAGTGCAGATTATCATCTGTGGATTTACCTGCAGATACTTCTACTTATATGCTAACAGAGACATAAAAAAAGTTCTGGGTCTAAGAGAGCGACAATAATAAAACTGGAAACAAAAAATGTAAACATTTTCTTTTTTTATTGCACAAGCTCACCTGGTTCTGGAAGGGTTAAATAATGGATAATCATTCAGAGAAATGTGGATTTTTACCTTGACGGAGAAGATGACGGCCGCCAGTCCTAGAGGCAGGCAGCAACAGATCAAGTTGATGATGGACCACACCAGATAATCCTTCTGTGGAGTCTGGTAGGACACCGGCCCAGGCTGCATGGTCACCACATCTGAAGTCGGTTGGTACATTTTCTTATTGTCTACTTCCATACGAAGTTGCAGTAGAATCCTGTTTCTTCCTCTGCTCCGCGCACTCTGCTGTGCTTGACTTTATGTGTAAGGGGGAAGTTCTACAGAATGGGAGTTTATTACAATATTTTGCATGACTTCTTAAAGGGCCTCTGTTACTGCTGTCGTGAAGGGAGGGATGCTGGTGCAGTCACTGTGTACATACAGTACAGTGTTGATGCTGCACTGATTCTGAGTTACCTCCTGTATTATACCCCAGAGCTGCACTCACTATTCTGCTGGTGCAGTCACTGTGTACATACATTACTGATCCTGAGTGATATCCTGTATTATGCTGCAGAGCTGCTCTCACTATTCTGCTGGTATATTCACGGTGTACATACATGCATACATAACAGATGATGTGTGAGAGGAAGGATCAAATATTTTAAAATGCATCTGTTTGTGCTCTTTAGAGGGTTGGAAGGTTATAGAAGGAGCAGAGGAGTCTTCACAGGTGTTTTGAGGGGCACAGTGCAGGCAGGACTAAAGAGAACAGAGATCTCTGCATGAGAACAGATATATCCAGTTGAGAAAAAGGAATCTAGAGAGTAAAGAAAGGCTGGAGGTGGACAGAAGAGGCTGAGGAAACATAACAGTCTTTGGAGGACAGAGACGTTGGTTTTGTAACAGAGTGGAATGGAGAAGACAAGTCTGGAAAGCAGTTTGTAGGAGGATGTATGAATTTTGAGAACAGAGGTGACTGGAGGGGATCATGGAGTCTAGTGCTTGGAGGAAGACACATCTTTTGGAGACAGATGACAGTGTATTCTTGAGAAGGACAGATGTTTCTAGACGGCACCAGAGGACTCTGAAGTGGTTCTGAACAGATAAGTCTGGAGAAGACAGATTTACCTGGAGCAGGATAGCAGTGTCTGTGGGGGACAGAAAAGTCTGAATGCATAATAGTTTTTAGAGGATACATAAGTATTTGGCAGCATCCAACTTTTCTCTTCCAAAATTGGAACCCAAACACGTTTGGCTGAGCTTTCACATCTTAGTGGGAGACGTAGGGTTGCGAGAGTTTGTTGTCACTAGAAGCGTAGAGCCAGATTCCCATTTAATGTATATTTTTTATTTTGTTCTGTATTTATTAGTTTGGTCTGGTTCTGTATTTATGTTGGGCGCTTGGTTCTGGTTCTGTATTAATGTACGTTTGGCTCTGTGCTGAGTTTATGTTGTGCATTTGGTTCATGTGTTGTTGTATTTTTGTTATAAGCTCTGAACTAAACCTGATTGTATCATATGAGCTCAGTTCATACCATAAAGACAGCACCAAAACCAAACTCAAAATATAAATATAGCACAAAATTCAGCACAAAATAATCTTATAATATAAATTGTATCATTATAATATTGTTTCGCGCTGTATATATTATAGGCTTGATTGTATGCTGTGTTTCTATTATGAACTTGTCTCTGGTTCTGTATTTTCATTTTGAGCTTGGTTCCCGTTCTATATGTATGTTGTGAATAAAGCTCATATAACACCTTCATATAGCGTTTATAACAAAAATGACATATTATAACATTGTTTTGTGCTGTATTTATATTATGAGCTTAGTTCTTGTGCTGCAGTTATGTCATGAGCTTTTTGTAGTGTATATGTAGTGTATTTATGATCTGGGCTTGGTTCTGGTGCTTTACTTAGGTGTTAGCTTAGCTCTGGCACTGTATTAAGGTGTTAGCTTGGTTCCGGTGTTCTAGTTAGTTGTGAGGATGGTTAAGGTGCTTATTTAAGAGTTAGCTTGGTTCATTTATTTCAGTGTTAGCTTGGTTATGGCACTGTATTTAGTTTATTTGATTTATTCAGGAGTTGTATTTAGATATTAGCTTGGTTCTGGTGCTTTATTTGGGTGTTAGATTGGTTCTGTATTCAGGTGTTAGCTTGGTTCTGGTGCTTTATTTGGGTTTTAGCTTGGTTCTGTTGCTTATTTAAGAGTTAGCTTGGTTCTGCTGCTTTATTTCAGTGTTAACTTGGTTTTCGTGCCATCTTTTGATATTAAATTGATTTCGATGTTGTATTTAGATATCAGCTTGGTTCTTGTGGTTTATTTGGGTTTTAGCTTGGTTCTTTATTTGGGTGTTAGCGTGGTTCTTGTGCTTTGTTTGTTAGCTTGGTTCTTGTGCTTTATTTGAGTGTTAGTTTGGTTCTGATATATATTTATGCCATAACTTACATATAAAATTCCAATAAAAACAATACATTTTAATGGATATACATGAAAAATAATTTCCCAACATAAACAAAAATAAGAAAAAACACACTAATTCTGGCCCTATTAGATAAAGGTCAGATTTGAACATTTAAAAGTAATGCCATATTTGATAAAGGGCAGATTGTGACTACTAGTGTACCCACAGTATCTGCTGGGCTTGCAATGGACAGCTACCATTTCTCTTCTTTTTGAGCCTCCTGATGAACCGCTACCCAAAGGGGGAAAGGGTTTAGGCGCCGTATGTGGATTGGTAAGCACAACAGACACATCCTGTTAAAATGAGGGATTTATTCTCTATGGATTTTTCATTCCTCTCTTGATTACATATTCTTGAGTGACATCAACATTGTGATTTGTTGGCTGAATATTGATTCATGTTGTTTCTGTGTATCATGTTGGTTACTACTTGTTCTATGAACTGGATACATTATATTCAAGCTATTCTAGGGACCGCCATCAGTGAGCGGGGTGTCATTTACATGTATGCATAGGGTGCCAACCTCTGTGACTAGGTAGAACCACCTATTGGGATTAATAGGGCACACTACTAGTTATTTTTAAGTTCCCAATTTAACCTTTATCTAATAGGGCATTACTTTATGTGCTCATATCTGCCCTTTATCTAATAGGGCATTACTTTTAAGTTCTCAAATCTGCCATTTATATAATGGGGCATTACACTTATGTGCTCATAGGTGCCCTTTATCTAATAGGGCATTACATTTAAGTGCTCATATTTGCCCTTTATCTTATAGGGCATTACATTTACGTGCTCATATCTGCTCTTTATCTAATAGGGCATTATAAAACTTCTTTGGTTGTTCAGTTGACAATAACACATAATTCTTTAGAAATTTGATTCAAGCAGCTTTAGTTTAGTGTCCCACGCAGGCTCTATGGACCAGGTACCCATCCTTATCTGAACAAGATTGTGGTCTATGGCAGTAATGGAGTTAAATTGATTGTCTCTTGTCAACTAACTTTAGCCCATAGGCTCAGTGATGTATAATAAATCAATCTGATTTAATTTACCCTTCCTGTGATGGTATTAACAAGCTACCTTGTATAATATTACATACTCCTCTCTCCTCAGCCATCTCCATACCCGTCTGCAGCAATCCACCCAGTCCTTCCATCTCTTCTCTCCCTCCCTCTTCCTGTTTTGTGTCTTTTAGTGCTGCTGCTGACTTCATTCCATGGGGGTCAAACAATGTGCGACGCACATCATCAATGTTAAAAACTTTGGTGCTACAAGTAAATAATTTTGGAAAATTAACATTTTTATTTTCTTGGTCTAATTATAATAAATCCTATGTGACTCCCTAGGAGTCAAAATGTTTACTGCGCCCCTAGAAAATTTCCTGATCCTGATCAGCACAATCAGGTTAATAAATATGGAGTGGTGTTTCTTTGTTATCAGCCGCGTGTTTGAAATCAAATGAACCCAAATTTGTATATACTGTGCTTTAATTCGTGTATGACTCACTAACTAACGCACTTATTTTTCTTAAATTCTCTAATAAGTTAACAAATTTCTTAAATGATGTTTTGTAGACTCTGAGCTGTTCTGGATTAAAAATGAAGCGACTTTAGGATCAATTCAGGTCCCTTTAGAAGTGAATTGCTTCCTGAAAATGAAGATTTTTAAATGTTCATGAAAATTTTAAGAATTGCAGTAAAACTTACCAGCCTTTTAACATTTGAAAAAGAATAAAAAGGAGTTTTCAAAAATGAGACCAAGAAAAAGTCAATTTATTGTACATATTATTTATTCACTATGTCTGATATACAAGCAGAATAAAAATTGAAATGTTGAAACTTTTCAAAATTGTCTGAAAATTCCTTTTTTATAATAAAAGCAGAATGAATATTGACTGCAATTTACCAACAATATAAAGAACAAAGTGTCATGAAATCTTGGTCCCAGTACAAGCAATTATCAGCCAATGCCACCAAAAGGGACATACATCCAGAATTTTTTGTATTTTTTTACAATTTTATTTCGGTTTACAAAGATTTATTTTGCTGTGGTGAAACGAATGACGATAAGGACAATAATTAGGATGATCCCGATCACTGTAGCAGCGATATTCAGGGCGTAGGCGGTACCGGAGTGCTTGGATGCCAGGACTGCATTATTCTGATTGGTGGCATCGCGGGTCTGTAAATAAAAGGAATGATTATTGATGGCATCTGCATCTGGATAAGTCTTAATTATGTGACCAAGATGAGCACAGACCTTCTCCCTTCTGCTTCACATCTGAATGCACTTTCTAGCAAATATATTGCAAACCATATGTCTGCCAAGATGTCAATCTGCCCAGTGCATCACATAAGTGCATCATAGAAGTGTGTGGAGCTATGGAAGAATTAATCCAGAATTGAACCAGAAGGGAACTGAAGGTAACGGGATACAGTCACTGTAAACAATGTTTCTGTTTGTTTTCACTCTCACCCCTACAATCCTTCACTTTCTACTAACCCCCTAGTCACTACACCTAGTAGTGTACTGGTTAGCTCTCCCTTCATCCTCCCCATCCATCTCACCTCCTACTCAGAACTGTTGCTCAACATACAATCCTCTATCTCCAAACACAGACAGCCCCCACATACCCTCTCCTGCACCATCATGCTTTCTCCTGCTCCCACCTACTAACACTTTCTCTGCTCCTCCTTACTGCTGGTGATATTCCTCCAAATCCTGTTCCTCCTCACCACATCTCCACAGTCCCTTCTACCTCCCATCAACAATCTATCACAAATTTCCATAACCTAACCTTATACCCATTCGCCCAGATCCTGCTTCACCAGTCCCTCTAACAGAAGCTCTGTGGAACGCTCACTCTGTCTGCAACAAACTTTCCTACATCCATGATCTTTCCATTGCTAACAAACGTTCCTTCCTCGCTATCACTGAAACCTGGCTCACTCCCTCTGACACAGCCTCTCCTGCTGCACTTTCGTATGGTGGATTCCACCTTTCCCACACACCCCGCCCCAGCAGCAAACATGGCAGAGGAGTTAGTTTTCTCATGTCAAATAACTGCTCTTTCACCCAAATCTCACTGCCACCCTCTGTTACCCTCACTTCCTTTGAGGTGCACTCTGTGCGCATCTACTCCCCCACCAACCTCCAACTGGCTGTCATTTACCGCCTCCCAGGGCCAGCCACCACCTTCTTTGACCACTTCACCACCTGGCTACTTCATTTACTCTCCGCTGACATCCCCACTATCTTTATAGGCGACCTCAACATTCCCATTGACACTTCCCTCTTAGCTGTCACTAAACTTCTATCTCTCACTTCCTCCTTCGGCCTCGCTCAATGGTATTCTGCAGCCACACACAAAGATGGCCACACAAAGGACCTCATCTTCATCCGTCTCTGCTCCCTATCTAACCTCTCTAACTCACCGCTACCTCTTTCTAACCCCTACCTACTTACATTCTCTACCCTCTGCTCTCCAGGTCCACAATCCCCACCCCAAAAGCTTGCACACCCTTGCAGAAATCTCAAACATCTCAATCTACACTCACTCTCTGAATCCCTTCTCCCTCTTACAGACATAAGTTCCCTACACAATGCGGATGCCACTGCCGATTTATATAACACCACAATAGCTGCAGCTCTTGAATCGGTTGCCCCTTTCACACATACCAATGATTGCTAAATCAACAGACAACCCTGGCACACCAGCCTGAGAAAAGAACTGAGGCGGGCTTCCAAGGTTGCTGAGCGGAGATGGAAAAGATCCCACTCCAACAAGCACTTCATTGCATTCACAGTCCCTCACTACTTTCAAGGCCACACTCTCCACAGCAAAACAAACCTACTTCTCATCTCTCATATCCTCCCTGTGTCACAACCCTAAACAGCTATTCAACACTTTCAATTATCTCCTCAGTCCCCCAGCACCTCCTCCCTCTCTACTCATCTCAGCTGAAAACTTTGCCTCATTCTTCAATCAGAAGATTGATGACATCAGAGAAAGATTTTGCTTACAACCCCCAGAGACCCTCTTCCTCACTACCCAGCCCTCCTCCTCCTCCAAAACCAGCTTCTCCACCATTACAAAAGACCAACTTTCCGCCCTACTCTCGAGATCACATCTCACCACCTGTGCTCTTGATCTGATCCCATCTAAACTTCATCCTAAACCTCATCACAGTCTTTATCCCAACCCTAACTCATCTCTTCAACCTATCACTAACAACTGGTGTCTTCCCCTCATGCTTCAAACATGCCTCAATCACACCAATCCTCAAAAAGCCTTCTCTTGACCCATCCTCTGTATCTAGCTATTGCCCCATATCACTTCACCCCTTTGCCTCAAAACTACTGGAACAACATGTCCATTCCGAACTGTCCTCCCAGCTCTCCTCCCACTCCCTCTTTGACCGCTTTCACTCTGGCTTCTGACCGCATCACTCCACTGAAACTGCTCTGACTAAAGTCACCAATGACTTACTGACTGTCAAAGCCAAGCGACACTACTCTGTTCTCCTCCTCCTGGACCTGTCCTCTGCTTTCTACACTACTTTGTCCTCCTCCTCCTGGACCTGTCCTCTACCTTTTACACTATATTGTTCTCCTCCTCCTGGACCTGTCCTCTGCCTTCCTCCTCCTCTACTTGTTCTCTGCCTTCTACACTACTTTGTCCTCTTCTTGGACCTCTCCTATGCCTTCTACACTACTCTGTCCTCCTCCTCCTGGACCTGTCATCTGCCTTCTACACTACTTTGTCCTCCTCTTCCTGGACCTGTCCTCTGCCTCCTACACTATGTCCTCTTCCTCCTGGACCTGTCCTCTGCTTTCTACACTACTCTGTCCTCCTCCTCCTGGACCTGTCCTCTGCCTTTAACACAGTGGACCACTCCCTATTACTACAGACGCTCTCATCTCTTGGAATCACAGATTTGGCCCTTTCTTAGATCGCATCATACCAAACAGACCGGACATTCAGTGTCTCCCACTCACACACCATCTGCTCACCTCGCCCCCTATCTGTCAGAGTCCCACAAGGTTCAATCCTAGGACTCCTGCTCTTCTCCATCTACACCTGCTTGTCTACCCGGGACAGCTCAAAGAGTCCCACGGCTTGTAGTATCACCTCTATGCTGATGACACACAGATCTACCTCTCTGGACCAGATATCACCTCCCTACTAACCAGAATCCCAAAATATCTGTCCGTTATTTCATTCTTTTTCTCCGCTAGATTTCTAAAGCTTAATATGGACAAAACAGAATTTATCATCTTCCTCCCATCTCACTCGACTCCCCCAACAGACCTATCAACTAAAGTAAATGGCTGCTCACTCTCCCCAGTCCCACAAGCTCACTGCCTCGGGGTAATCCTTGACCCTGATCTCTCCTTCAGACCACATATCCAAGCCCTTTCCAACTCCTGCTGACTTCAAAATATTCCCTGGATCCGTACATTCCTCAACCTAGAATCTGCAAAAACTCTGGTGCATGCCCTCATCATCTCCCGCCTTGACTACTGCAACCTCCTGCTTTGTGGCCTCCCCTCTAACACTCGTGCCTCTCTAATCTATCCTAAACTCTGCTACCCGACTAATTCACCTGTCCCCCCGCTATTCCCCAGCCTCTCCTCTCTGTCAATCCGTGCACAGGCTCTCCATTACCTAGAGACTCCAGTTCAAAACCCTAACTATGGCATATAAAGCCATCCACAACCTATGTCCTCCATACATCTGTGACCTCGTCCCCCGGTATTTACCTGCACGCAACCTCCAATCCTCACAAGATCTCCTTCTCTACTCCCCTCTTATCTCCTCTTCCCACAATCGCATACAAGATTTCTCCCCAGCATCCCCCCTACTCTGGAACTCTCTACCCCAACATATCAGACTCTTGCCTACTGTGCAAACCTTTAAAAGGAACCTGAAGACCTACCTCTTTCGACAAGTCTACAACCTGCAGTAACCACTGATCCACCAAACCACTGCACGACCAGCTCTACCCTCGCCTACTATAGCCTCACCCATCCCTTGCAGATTGTGAGCCCTCGCGGGCAGGGTCTTCTCTCCTCCTGTACCCAGTCGTTACTTGTATTGTTTAAGATTACTTGTTTTTATTATGTATACCCCTCCTCACATGTAAAGTGCCATGGAATAAATGGGGCTACAATAAATAATAATAATAATAATAATAATGGCGCAAGAAGCATAAAAAGACTTGTTAATTAGATCTATTTCTGCAAAACATTGGTGAAACTATAGGAGTCATAATGAAACCAACAAAGATGGAAACAATTAAAAGGAGAAAAATCAACTCAATAGCAAACACTTAGAATTGAATTAAATTCATCTACGACATATAATAACTAACTAAAAATACTTAAAAGTGTAGAAACAGATTCCATTATATGCAAGGGCCGGTGCAATTATAATACTCCATCTATCCTAACACCCAATCTCTAGGACCACAAATAATAAAAATACTGTATATTTGATAAGTTGCATTGGAGAAACAGTATAAATATGCAACAAAATAGCAAAGCATAAAAGCACAAATCCTCACTAAATGAGGACAGTATATAAAGTAAACATTAAGCGCTATGTCATCTATTACCCTACAAATCGAAAAAAAGAACAGTACCAACCAGCAAAATCCGGGATAGATAATAAATTAGCCAGTTGTATACTGTATCAATTATCACAAGTTGAGTTCACTTCAGATAGGCGAGGTACCACCAAAATTACCCCAATCTAAACAGGAGATAGGCTACAGCCAAATGTAACCAAATGGGGGATAGGTGGAGAAAGTTTACCTACACGTTTCGCCACCTCAATTTGGCATTGTCAGGGATAAAGTGAAAATGCATGCTGTCACGATCCATTTTTATGGATTTGTGGCAACTCTGGTTGCACTCAGTTTAAAACTTTTTTCCTTTTGGACCATCGGGGGTTAACGTCAGTTTTTCCCCACTGGCAATCTGGTGTAATTGCAATGCTGCTGGTCAGCTGATGTGGTTGGTGACCACTCCCACCATCCTATAAAAGGTCACCTGATGCATCAGCTGACTGTTGGTGATACAGGTCCTTTCTGGAAACCAGCCTCGCAGAAGCAGCTCTCTGGTGTCAGCCACTTCTGGTGTTTGGAGTCCAGTTGCTGTGTTTTCTGCTATGTGGAGCTTAGCAGCTGTGTACACAAGCTAAGTGTGGTGTTATTTTTGTTACCTTTTCACTTTGGTGTTTGTCACTTCCCCCTGTGATTATTATCTGCAGAGGTGAGGCTAGTGCTCCTTGCCGGCCAGTGCACTAGCCAGGGCAGTTTTAGGTGACAACTAGGGACAAGGTATCCTGACGGCGGCAGGGGGAAGGACATGCATAGGGCGTTAGGGGATTGCAGGGACAGGCTCAGGTTGAGCTCAGGTGGTGACAATCCCTCATTCCCTATTGTTAGGGTCCTCCTCTCGCCTTTCCCATCCCGTTGTGTGTGAGTTGTGCTGTCCGTTGACCAACCACCTGTTGGGTCGAGTCACACATGTATTGTGTCTATTTATAATGAAATAATACAGTAATTACCAAATGCTTGTCAAGTGAAGGTGAAGAAAGGGCATTGTGAGAACCTTGTCCAGAAGTATCAGTGTGCGCTTGTGCAAGAGTTATTAGTAGGGATTAGCACATGCAAAAGCTAAGCTAAAAGAGAAGAACGCCAAAGCAATCAAACCAAGTGTAGGCAACACTAAAAGCTTTCCGGCTCAAGAAGAAAAGTGCAAACCCTAATAGACAGTTCCTCTAATTGTCCATTAGTGCCTGATGGAAATCTGCTTCATGGAAGGGTTTTGAAACTTGCTATCTCCTTTGGGAATACAGCAGGTCTTCCATGTAAGTCGGCATGTATGCATTCACATCATAGATCATGGATGGGAGTATGCTGGTTTCAGTAATAGAGGGGAAAATCTTGAGAGAGGTGAGATTAATGGAAGGAAAAAGATTTCCCGCAGCACAGAGAATTTCAGGAAAGGAGTCTGTTGAAATCAGGGAAGATCATTGACTGAGAGTTAGAAGAGTGGTGGAGAAACCACATAGTACAGCAGGCAGAGCGCTGAGCAGCACAGAGGATTTCAGAAGTGTAGCGTGCATATATATGAGGGCAGGAGCACGTTATGATGTGAAGAAGAGATAAGAATTGACTTATGTTTGTTTACTTGTTATTTTTCCTGCAGGAAGAAACTTTGCAACAATTAGGATGGAGCGCATCTAGCGACATAAAATCCTAAAACCATTATCTAAACTTCCACTGACCCCTTTCTTCCAGTAAACATGTCATATAACACAGTTTCTCCATATCTGAGGATTATTTTTAGATACTAAATAAAGTATTAGCTTCTTTCCCCAATTTATGTAAGAAACAAACTAAAAAGTACATCAAATAAAACCAAGTAAATGCCATGCAAAAATAGATTGGAAAAAAAACAGCAATAAAATCCTGAAATGGAAAAAAGTAAAGAGCAAATGAAAAAAGAAAAATCAAAGTGTAGAACTGAAAAAAGAAGAAAACAAAAAAAAGGAAAAAATAAGCTGCAAAGGATAAAAAAATACTATTGGAAAATAAAGTAAATGCTAAAGGAAAAACATTTGAAGATGGATTTCTTTTAAATAGAGGAAAGAATAGAATAAAAGGTACAAATTGTGTAAATATTGATGATGTTACTCAGCAGGATGGACACTACATGTATGTGCGGGCTCAAGAGCTGAGCCTGGGCCATTCCCACTGGGCGTCTGCTGAAACTCTGATTTATAACCTAGTAGCTGCTGCAGTGAATGCTGTAAAGATAAACTAAAAAAAAAAATGGAAATTTTTTTCCTATTAACCCTTCTAAAAATAAATCCTGTAAAGTTGAAAATTATGTAAAGAAACATCCTCATCACCTCCTCTTTCACTTTTGCTGCACCCAGCATTGTTTTTATGGTATCCCAAGCTCCTGGCATGGGGTCTTCTCCTATGTCACTGCTGCAGCCAGTCAGAGGCACAGAAGGGTTAAGGGTATGCCACACTAAACAAGATCGCTAACGAGATCGCTAAAATACGTCACTATTTTGCGATCTCGTTAGTGACGCTGTTGTGTGTGGCATGTAGCAACGACGTGGCCCCTGCTGTGATCTCGCTGATCGTTCACTAGAGTTCTGGACCGTATTTAGATCGTTGGCGTCCCGCTGGTGAGCCTATATCGCTGTGTCTGGCACGTTTTGTGAACGATGTGCGCTGTTGTTTACATCGCAATGACCGCCAAAGTCGTTAAGGAGATCGCTAACCGCTTATGCGTCGATAACGAGATCGCTAAGTGTGGCAGCTACTAGCGACATTAAAACGATCACAAAAACGATCGCATTAGTATGCGTCGTTATTGTGATCGTTAGCGGGAGCGTTTAGTGTGGCAGTACCTTTACTGAAGTTGACAGGTAAATCAGCAGACTTGGTGCAGATTATCATCTGTGGATTTACCTGCAGATACTTCTACTTCTATGATAACAGAGACATAAAAATAAGTTCTAGCTCTTAGAGAGCGATAATAAGAAAACTGGAAACAAAAAATTGAAAATGTTGCTTTTTTGGCACATGGTCACCTGGTTCTGGAAGGGTTAAATAAGGATAAATATGGATTTTTACCTTGACGGAGTAGATGACAGCGGCCAGTCCTAGAGGCAGGCAGCAACAGATCAAGTTGATGATGGACCACACCAGATAATCCTTCTGTGGAGTCTGGTAGGGCACCGGCCCGGGCTGCATGTTCACCACATCTGAAGTCGGCTGATACATTTTCTTATTGTCTCCTTCCATACGAAGTTGCAGTAGACTCTAGTTGCTACCTTTGCTCTGCGTACTCTGCTGTTCTTGACTGTATGTGTAAGGGGGAAGTTCTAGGGAATGGGAGGTTATTACAATATTTTGCATGACTTCTTAAAGGGCCCCTGTTACTGCTGTCAGGAAGGGAGGGATGCTGGTGCAGTCACTGTGTATATACATTACAATGCTGATGCTGCACTGATTCTGAGTAACATCCTGTATTATACTCCAGAGCTGTACTTACTATTCTGTTGGTGGAGTCACTGTGTACATACATTACATTACTGATGCTGCACAGATCCTGAGTTACATGCTGTAGAACTTTTTATTATAAAAATGAAAAGCATAACAATAATAACAGAAACAAAACAAAATTATCAGCCAGAAAAATAATTTGTATAATGAACACTGGTCCAGCCGCTCATTCTCTCCTCATACTCATATTATATATACAGAATAATAACTAATATTAATTATTAAACCTTCTGGTCCGGTCACCAAACAAACTAATAACAAACAAATAAAATAAACAATAGCAAGCAAAAACTATATACATAATTTTTTTTTAAATTTTACATAAAATAACCACAAACTATACAAATATATACAATACTAAGCTACTCACCCCCACACACTCAATCCCACCATTCCCAACCCCCGCACTGACCTGAGAGCTGGTCCTGCGTCTCATGCCTCAGTCCATGTCCAACGTCCATAGGTCAAATCAAGCAGTGCCAGTTTTTCCCCCAAACACCGCGGTATCCCATAGTCCCACAAGATAAACCCACCTCCTCCCTTTTCCCATCACCCAACCTAACACCAACACCCAAATCTATATCCCTATATACAATATATACAGAAAAACACTGTAATAAACACAATAAACACAAATCACAAAGCCCAAGTTTGGCGTCTGCAGCCCTACATCATTGTATAATGATCAAACAAAACAAAAATCTACAGTGTCAGCAGCAGCCTACCACCAGGAAAGGAGATGACCAGACTAGGGCACACTAAAAGAAAAGCCCCTCTAGAGGAGAGCGGCCCTATATGTGCCCAGTCTCTCATACTCCAGAGAGCGAACCTTCACCAGGTCACCGAGTAAGGTCCTAAACACATCGTCCACTGGGAGGATTTTTTGTTGCGTCGAGACTAAGCACCGTGCGTTCCACATGTGATACCTAACCACTGTGCTAACTAGAAATAAGGTGCAGCGGTCCCGACCACCAAGGTCTCCGAATGCTCCATAGGCCCATTCCGCATAGGGGAGACTGGCCAGCCGAGACCAGCCAATGGAGGTGCCTACCCTGTTGTACACCTTTGTGTTGAAGGGACAACGAAGCAGGAAGTGGTCCATGCTTTCCAGCATGGTACCACAATGCTCACGAGGACACAGTTTCCCTTGGAAGGAGCACCAAGCCAAGTCCCAAAACTTTGAGGGGATCCTGATAGAATTCAGAAGATGGAAACCCACCGCAAGATCCCAACTTGGGCAATACCTAGGCACCAGAGGCCTCCGGAAATGGGTCAACAGAATCCTATTGTCAAGAAGTTTCCTTGGCAGGGTCATGATCTCCCACATTCCCAGACCCCACTGGCGAATTACCTTCAGAACCAAGGTAGCATAAGCCGGAAGGTGTCCATGCGGTGTGCGAAGATCCTTCACTTGCCCTCCTGTCTCCCATTCCTGGAAGAAAGGCTGAAACCATCCCTACAAGAGAATACCCACGGAGGAGCCCTCTCTTTCCAGAGGTTTGCAATATTGATCTTAATGAAGGTATTAACAAAGAATACCACAGGGTGACCATACCCATCCCTCCTAGTCTCCTCGTACAGTAAGTAACCTCCCTCTTAACCAGGTTCAGTCTATTCCCCATAACAGTTGGAAGAACAAACTGTAGACCCGAGTCCAGAGAGACTCCGGCAAGATTCACACACTGCCCAGATAAATCAGTAAAGGGAGCAGGTAAGTTTTGTCAGGTTTACCCTTTCCCTCAGGATCAAAGACCAACCCTTCCATTGGTTCACCTTCTAAGTGGCGATCTCTAGCCTCCCAGCCAGAGACTTTCACACTTATCCTGGTTGATCTTGGACCCGGATGCCTCCGAGTAGCGATCTACCTCTGACATCAGCCATCCTGCCTACTCGTGAGAGGAAACAAAAACGGTGACATCATCAGCATACGCCACCACCTTCAGAGTGGCTTCAGGTGATGCCCGGTCCATCCCGATCCCGGCCAACGGTCCACGCTCCACCTTCCTAAGAAGTGGGTCAATCGCAAACACATACAGCAGCGGGCTCAAGGGACAACCCTGGCCAACATCAGATCCAACCTCAAAAGAGCTGCCAATCCAACCGTTCACAAGCAGGAAACTCTCTGCCCCACCGTACAAGGTCTTAAGCCAATCAACAAACCCCACCCAGCAGGCCATATCTCAGAAGGACAAACCAGAGGTACTAGTGATTTACTCGATCAAACGCTTTTGCCTGGTCCAGTGACAGCATGTACCACTTCTAGTGACCAGCCCTACCCTGCTTCACTGCCTCTCGTACATAGAGCACAGCACTAAATGTGCTGCGGCATGGAACAGAGCAATGCTGGGCCTCCGAAAGAAGTTGGGGTGCAAATTTCACCAGCCGATTAAACAGCACCTTTGCCAGAACCTTTCTGTCTGCATTGAGAAGCGCTATGGGATGCCAATTCTCAATGCAAGATGAGTCCTTACCCTTTGACAAGATGATCAGGGCAGACCTCCTCATTGACTTCGGCAGAGCGCCCGAGGAAAGACACTTATTGAATACCTCAGGCAAGAGGGGAGCCAAAGCGTCCTTAAAGGTCTAATAGAATTCAGATGTTAAGCCATCTGAACTAGGCGATTTTTTGGGGGCAAGCCCTTCAATCGCCAACTTAACTTCCTCTTCCCTGATCATCTCTGTCAAAACGTCAAGAGAGGGTTCTACCCCTGGTTCGGGGACTGCTTCGGCCAGGAAAGCCGACATCTCATCCCAATCAAGATCCCTCTTCCCCAAGAGGTGCGAGTAGAAGTATCTGACAACCCCCAGGATCCTTGATCTGGATCGCCTCAGGGACCCCGCAGTGTCGACCAGTCCTGTAACCACTTTACTATTCACTGACATCTTGCAGTTTCTGTAAGGGTCGGGTGAGCAATACTTCCCGTAATCCCTCTCAAAAACAAAGATGCGTGTCTATCGTACTGACACCTCATAAGCAAATATTTCAGTCTGTAGATCTCGCGGCTACCTCCAGTTGAGGCAAGATGCTCGAGTTTCCTCCTCAGACCCTAATACAGGCGGTACCTGCTCAGACTCCTGAGGCTCGAGAGCTGGCAGAAGTATCTCGCCACCCTTTTCTTGAACATCTCCCACCACTCTGACTCACTACTACAAAGATCCAGTAAGGGTACCTGGCTCTGAAGAAAATCCTCAAAGGACTGTCTTATCTCCGCTTCTTCCAAGAGAGACGAATTGAGCCTCCAAAATCCTCTTCCCATCCGGAGGGTCTCTGTAACATTCAGAGAAAACAAAATTAAACAGTGGTCGGAGAGCTCCACCTCAACAACAGACACTGCTGAAGAGACAGCTTCCTCCTTTAAATAAAACCTATCTATTCTGGACCTACAGTTACCTCTATGATAGGTGAACCCCTCGAGGCCTGGGGTGTGCCAAATGTGGACATCCACCAGATGAGCCTCACTAGCTATACTATTAAGGGTGACGCTATCATAAGTCAGCTTGTCTCTGGAACCTCCTCTATCTCGGGGGCTCCGTGACAGCATTGAAGTCCCCTCCAAACACAACTTGCCGACTTGTAAAAAGGTAGGGCTTGATCCTAATAAAGAGACATTTCCGGTCCCACTTAGATTTGGGACCATAGATGTTAATGAGCTGGAGCTCTTGTCCCTTCATGAGGACATCTAAGATCAGGCACCTCACCATTTCTAACTCAAAAACCCGTCGGCATTCCACCGTTGCGGTAAAAAGGACCTCCACTCCGCTATACAGCTCGGCCGCAAGAGACCAATAGGAGGGCCCCAGTCTCCACTCCCTCTTAGCCTTAAACATGTCGGCCATGATCGGCAGCCTGGTCTCTTGCAAAAAGAAAATGTCAGCTTCAACCTGGTTGAGAAAGTCAAAGGCCGCAAATCTAGCTGTATTTGACTTTATGCTGGCGACATTAATGGACGCCAGCATCAACGGAGTGGGTACCGCCATCATTGGTGATTGTGTTAAATGGCTTTCTTCTTCCCACTCCCCTTATTCTCTGCCTCAGAGGAGGAATCCTTCCCCCTCTTTAATGACACAGAGGTGTCCATTCCCGCGTTTTTTCTTTTTATCTTCCTCGTCTCCGGACTCTGGGCTAGTCCCTCCCTCCAAGGACCTTACATCCCTAGAAGAAGGAGACTCTGCACCCGCTGTAAGTTCCGCTGAAGCCGGAACCTCACCCTCAGCTTCCTCCTCAGAGGAAGAGATGTTCTCAAGGGCTTGGAACCGGTTAGAAAGACCAACCACAGGGGAGTCAGTTTTTACTTCCTTAGGTACCTTGGTCAGAGCAGAGGAAGATGTTTTATCTCCCTTCTTTCTCTTCTTTTTGGTGCCTAGCTTACGCTTGTTCTCTAGCCACTGCCTATTATCCTCATCCATACTTTCATAATGGGAGGATTCCGAGGCAGTTGGTCTTTCCTCCCTGCGGATCCTCCTGATCTCCTCATCCAACTCATCATCCCTCGGGGCCTCAGCAGCAAGACTGGCGTCAAGGACAGGGGCCGCCTCAGTAGCTCGGGGCTCACCCAGCTCCCTCTCCTGTCTGCGCTTGTCTAGACACCTCAGCTGGGCAGGCGTCTTTTTATTGCTTTTCCTCCTTGGCCCCTCAGCTCCCTCACCCCTGCTAGTCCCTTCCCCAGCAGAATCAGCCTCACAGCTTTCTCCCACCAGAGTCGCGACTGCATTAGCAAAGGACCGAGGACTACGGCTGAATGGGCGGCCAAGCCACATCATGATGTCATAACAAGAAAGCAACTCGTTACAAGTTATCATGGTCACTTTCTTGACTTGGTTTCGGTGAGACACCTCCTGAATGGCAAAGTCTCGCCAGCCGGGCTCATTTATTTCTAACTCATAATTCGACCAGAAGAGCTCAAGCCCCTCCGGCCGAACAAAGCTGACATCAAACTCAGGCGTGGTTTAGTGATGTATTAAGGTGTAGATGTCAATTGCCTTGAAGCCCGTCTTCAGCAGGAGCTCCACAACCTTAGACCTTGGAAGACACGCATCATTGCCCCTCCACCGAAGACTGACCACATTCCTATGCACACTACCCGGCCCGGCTGTTGGGAGGGACCACACTGTATCCCCACCGTTTTGCTCTCGAAAGGCCCTGAGGCCATGCCTCTGTATCCAGAAGGATAGATCAACCTCTCGACCCTCTACCACTAGTGATCTCCCCCTTCTTTAGAGCCTCCAGGAGACGCCGCTGCAACATGCAGTCCCCAGAACCCGAAGACGAGGAGGACGCCCTACTTCCCCCGGAGAGGACAGTGGCATAACTCCTGATGGGTTCTGCCACCACTGTGGGAGTAACCGGACCATTGCACACATCAACACCAACAGTATCACTATTACCCACCTCCATAACCCCCTCACCCTCCACCAAACCAGCAGCCACACCACTAGACAAAGAAATTTCCTCATTCACACCATCCACCACATTCACTCCTGCTGGACCAGTGACAACAGGGGGTGACATTTTGACCTCCGCATCATCAGGCACAAGGGGCTTAGTCTCCTCGACAGAACTGGAGGCAACCTCACCCTTGATCTTACGTGTATCCTCCGCATCAGTTGGTAATTTCCGGTGTTTCACAGTTGACACCAAACACCGCTGATCCTTTCCTGCTGTGAGGCGCCGCTCATCCTTTATATCAGGATCTTGCTGACCAGCCGCGCCAACTCAGAATACAACTTTGGGAGGACTAGGATTCGCAGTCCCGGCAACCCCCTCACACTGCCTCCGCTTCTCAACTAAGTGATCAGCAGCAACAGCATTCAGGGGCGCTGAGGTTACCAGAGTCGCCCCCGACACTGGGCCACTCCCTCCTCCCAATGACGAGCGCACCACAGTATCGTGGCCTGACCGTTTGCCCGCCGCCGGGTTGCCCTCACTGTCCAGCCTCTCGGCTGATGCACCTGCTGCTATGTCCCTGCTACTACAAGCAGAGACGGGAGACGGAGCTCTGCGCCTCACTACCATGCTCTGTAATCTCTCCGCGCCTTTGCACCGGATCCACAGCAGAACCTGGGCTGGGCTGGGCAATGGGGCTTATACAACGAGCTGATCCTGCAGCCGACTCAGGGGATACAGGGAGGGGGGCATATACATAGCTTACTGCTTCTTGCAGCTTGGGCTTGGTGGTCTTTGCCTTTTTCTTCCGGTCCCCAGGTGCCTCTTCTGGTAAATCCTCACCAAGATGGAAATTCTGAAGGCACACTGGGGACTCCAAGAGCTTGATCTCTGCCATTAGTGCCCCTCCCTGGCCGCTGTTGTCACTGTCCTCCCCAGAGCCAGCAGAACTGCGACCAGATGTTAATGTCTCCTGTCCTGCAGGGAGCTCGCTGCACGTGGCCTGCGGGTGACTTTGCAGGCTGCCAGGTGGGGCTTTCTGCTGGTCTTCCTCACCATCATCATCATCATCCATCTGGCTCTCAGGCTGCAGCCCCATCTGCCTTTGCTCTCTAGTATCAACCATAGCTCTGAATCTGTCTTCATTCATAAGCTTTTCCTTAAACGGTCCACTTTTTTCTCTGATGAATGCTTTCCTCAACTCCAGCTCATTAATTTCAACTTTCAGCCTGGAGCTGATTCTTCCTGGGTTTGGAGGCACCTGGAGCTTTTGCGCTTGTGCAGCGCAGCTCCTCCCAGAGCCTCCTCAGGGTCTTACTCGCGTCTTCATACTCACGGAGGTGGCTCAGGACCCGGGAACCATAGGTGGACACAGACTCCCAGGGTCTCTGTAGCCCCCAACCTTCTTCAGTGAAGTCGGCCTCACCTCTGTGAGCACTCAGCTTTCCTCCGGAAGGACCGCCATCTTGCACGCTGCTAGCAGGCTTCTCCTCCATGTTGGAATGCTTGCAGCTTCTCTGGGTCTCTGCAGACTTGGGGGGAGTAGGAGCCACATTGCTTCGACTCCTGGTGGAGCGTCTCACCCCCAAGTCCGCTGATGTGCAGGCCGGTTGCTGGTTTCTCCTGCTCCCTGCTGGCCTGGCTTGGGATTTGGCTCCTTCACTCATCACAGGGACCCCGCTCCCACCCCTGAGTAGAAGAGAGAGCAGGTCCCTGGGTGGAGAGGTGGTGGTTCTCTGGAGCACACAGCAGGATCAGTGTCGACCGCACCCACAATCACAATGAACAGAGCTGCACTCACTATTCTGCTGGTGCAGTCACTGTG
>VIAB01009446.1:15874-38906 GCA_009801035.1 Oophaga pumilio | reverse complement strand
CGTCCCTGTCTGGCAGCAGGCAGGGACGCGGGCGCTACACTGAGTTATATCCTGTATTATCCCCCAGAGCTGTACGCACTATTCTGCTGGTGCAGTCACTGTGTACATGCATTATATTACTAATGCTGCACTGATCCTGAGTTAGATCCTGTATTATACCCCATAGCTGCACTCACTATTCTGCTGGTGCAGTCACTGTGTACATACTGTACATTACTGATCCTGTACTGATCCTGAGTTACATCCTGTATTGTACACCAGAGCTGCACTCCTAGAAACACTCATACACATTAGAGCAATGTTCTCTGAACCCTAGCTGATTTCAGCAGAGCTGTTTGACCATGTAATGTGCACTGGAGAATCCCAACTTTCCTTCGGCAGATGATGCCTAGGGGAAAAAGATCAACTATTCTAAAATGTATCCTTTAGTGCTTTTTAGAGGGACTGAAATGTATAGAGTCGACAGAAGAGTCTGCAGGAGGAAAGCGGTGTATAGAGGGGAAAGAGTAGGCTCTGATGATGGATAGGAGTGTCTTTAGAGTTAGAGAGGACAGAATTGTCCGGATGGGATCAGATGTATCTAAAGGAAGAAGAGGAGTCTGAAAAGGACAAAAGTGTCTAGCGAAGACAGAGGCTGGAGAGGAACAGAAGAGGCTAGACAAAAACAGAAGAGGCTGGAGAAACAGTATAAGCTGGAGAGAACAGAGAAATCTGAGTGGGAAAAGAGGTTTCTGTTGGAGACAGAGGAGTGTACAAGAAAACACCAGTGTCTGGAGAAGAGGGTTTTCTGGAGAAGAGGACTGATGCTGTGGGGTGGAGGATCAAAAGAGTCTCTAGAACATAGAAAAATATTTAGAATTGAGAGTCCTCAGTAGTTGATACCTTTTAATGGCTAACTGAAAAGATGATAACAAATTGCAAGCTTTCGAGAATACTCAGGTCTCTTTATCAGGCAAAGGTTTATGCCTGATGAAGAGACCTGAGTAGTCTCGAAAGCTTGCAATTTGTTATCATCTTTTCAGTTAGCCATTAAAAGGTATCAACCACTGAGGACTCTCAATTCTAAATATTTTTCTATCTACTGGCTAACACGGTATGAAGATACACATCTTTCCTATATCTCTAGAACATAGAGATTCCACAGAGGGACAGATAATTCTGAAGGAGTAAAGTGATGTCTAGTGAGAAAAAAGACAGAGGCTGAGGGTGGAAAGGGGGGCACTAATAGAGACAGAGGCACCTGGAGGGGGCTGGAAGCCTGCATGGGAACAGAGTAGTATGGAGGGGACAGAGGAACCTGGAGGAGTGTGTTGGAGGATTCATGAGTCTTGAGAACAGAGATGACTGGTGGAGACAGTGGAGTCTAGACATAACAGAGGTGCCTGATGAAAGGCAGGTTTTTGTGTCAGAAGACAGGACAGATGTTTTGAAAGGGCAAAAGAAGACTCTGGAAGGAGGACTGAGGTGTCTGAATAGAACAGAGAAGTCTGGAGTATGCAGATGTGCCTGGAGGTGGACAGTAGTGTCTCTAGGGCATGGAAGAGTCTTGAGGTGGAAAAAGTTTTCAGAGTATACAAATACAGTAAAGATGTATATCTTTGTACCGTGTTAGCCAGTAGATAGAAAAATATTTAGAGTTGAGAGTCCTCAGTGGTTGATACCTTTTAATGGCTAACTGAAAAGATGGTAACAAATTGCAAGCTTTCGAGACTACTCAGGTCTCTTCATCAGGCATAGACTAATACAACATCTGAAGAATCACATATATATACACAAAATAGCACAGAAAAAATGCAATAGGTAGGACAAGTGACGTGAAGCAGAATAGTCATTATGGCAGAGGGATGAGCATAAATATTGGAACAGTTAATAGATAAGGAGTGTGAAAGTTTTATTACCCTCTGATTGGGGTCTGGTAATGTTTTGTGATGTTTTCACAGGGTATTTGGAGTAAATTCCTTAATTGATGTAGTAGGCCATAAATCCATGTGATAGGTTCATTCCAGGATTAAGAGTGTCAAAGGTCACCATCAATTTGTATTCGTAAATTCTTCTTTGTCTCAGAGATGTGAAATTGCCTCTGAGTACAAGTATTTTCATATCTAGCAAGCTATGATCAGGGGAGCAAAAATGTTTTGCCACAGGTAGATCCATTCTTTTTTCTCTTATTGTGTGGCGATGAGAATTCATCCTTGTTCTCAGTTTTTGCCCGGTCTCCCCCACATACAGACCCCCAGTTGGACATTTAGTACATATAATTAGGTACACCACATTAGATGTGATGCAGCTGAAAGTACCTGGTATCTTGTAGTCCCGATGGGAGTTGGGGATCTTTATCTTGTCCGTGGTCATTATAAATGGACAAGTTTTGCATTTCTTCTGGTTGCAAGGAGAGGTACCTGCCGCTGTTGGGGAGGACAGGGAACTTCTGACAATGATGCTTCTTAGATTTGGGGGCTGCCTAAAACACAGTAGAGGGGGATCTGGAAATATGGATTGTAATCGGGCATCTTTTTGTAGTAAAGGTTGTAGTTTCCGTGTAGCTCCCCTTAGCACCTCCAGATTTGGATTGTAGGTGACCACTAGAGGCACCCGGTTATTTTCTTCTTTAGCTTTGTAATGTAGCAGGTGATTCCTTGATATTCTGGTGGCTCTTGTAATTTGGTTTTCAATTGTTCTTGGATGGTAGCCCTGATTTAAAAAGGTCTTTCTAAGGCGACCAAGGTGTTCATCTCTATCCATGGGGTTGGAACATATACGGTTGTATCTGATGGCTTGGCTGTAGACAATAGAGTTTTTTATGTGTTTTGGATGGAAACTGTCCCATTTAAGGTAAGTTGGACGGTCGATTGGCTTCTGATACAGGGATGTCTCTATTTCATTGTTCTTTAGCTTAATGATGGTGTCCAAAAAGTTAATTTCAGTGCTTGAGTAGTTGAGTGTTAAGTTGATGGTGGGATGAAATTGATTGAACTGTTCATGGAACGTCTTTAGCTGTTGCTCAGACTCCGTCCAGATGATTAAGATATCATCAATGTAGCGGTAGTAGGCCCGAGGCCTGATGGGACATGAGGACAGAAAGTCGCTTTCAAGCTTGGCCATGAAAAGATTTGCATACTGAGGAGCCATTTTACTTCCCATCGCTGTGCCAGTCTCCTGTAAATAGATCTTGTTGTCAAATTCAAAGTAATTGTGGGTGAGGATGAATTTTGTGAGTTTCACCACAGAAGAATTTACGAATACAAATTGATGGTGACCTTTGACACTCTTAATGCTGGAATGAACCTATCACATGGATTTATGGCCTACTACATCAATTAAGGAATTTACTCCAAATACCCTGTGAAAACATCACAAAACATTACCAGACCCCAATCAGAGGGTAATAAAACTTTCACACTCCTTATCTATTAACTGTTCCAATATTTATGCTCATCCCTCTGCCATAATGACTATTCTGCTTCACGTCACTTGTCCTACCTATTGCATTTTTTCTGTGCTATTTTGTGTATATATATGTGATTCTTCAGATGTTGTATTAGTCTATGCCTGATGAAGAGACCTGAGTAGTCTCGAAAGCTTGCAATTTGTTACCATCTTTTCAGGTAGCCATTAAAAGGTATCAACCACTGAGGACTCTCAACTCTAAATATTTTTCCAGAGTATACAAAGGAATTTGCAGTATCCAACTTCCCTTTTCCTACACAGAACACAATCCCATTTGGTGGAGCTGAGCTTTCATGTCTTAGGAGACAAAGGATTGGGAGAGTTTGCTGTCACTAACAGGGAGAACCAGATTCTTGTTTAGTGTATATATTTTTTTATTTTGTTCTGTATTTACTAGCTTGGCTCTGGTGCGTAGTTTTTGTTATGAGCTTTGATATGTGAGCTTTTTATGTTATGTACTTGGTTCTGTTGCTGAATTTTTGTTATGAAATCTGTAATAATGCTATATTTGTGATATGAGGTCACTTCTGGTGCTGTATTTGAATCTGATGCTTGTACTGTACTTATGTCATGAGTTTGGTTCTGTAATTATAATATGCACTTGGTTCTGGTGCTATATTTATGATCTAAGCTTGGATTTGGTGCTGTATTTTTTGTATGAACTTGCTTTTTGTGCTATATTTCTGGTATTATCTTGGTTCTGGTGCTATATTTAGGTGTTGTGTCCATTATGGCAATTAGATGTTAGCTTTGGCCCTGTGCTGTATGTTGGTGCTATTTTTGGTGCTGTATTTAGGTGCTAGCTTTTTTCTGGTGTTGTATTTAGGTGATAGTCTGGGTCTTGGGTTGTATTTAGATGTTAGTTTGCTTCTAGATGTTTATTTAGGTGTTAACTTGAGTCTGGTGTTGTATTTAGGTGTTAGCTTGATGCTGGTGTTTTATGTTTGTATTATTTTGTTCTGGTTCTGTATTTAGGTGTTGGCTTGGTTCTGTTGTTTCATAAAGTTATTATGTTAGTTCTGGTGTTTTATTTAGGTACTAGCTTGAATATGGTGCTGTATTAAGGTACTAGCTTTGCTCTGTTGCTTTATTAAGATGTTATCTTGGTTCTAATGCTGTATATAGGGTATTTTTTGTTCTGCTGTTGTACTTAAATGTTAGCTTGGGTCTGGGGGTGTATTTCAGTGTTAGCTTGATTCTGATGTTTTATTTAGAAGTTAACTTGGTTCTGGTGTTGCATTTACATGTTAGCTTGGTTCTGCTGCTTTATTTAGGTGTTAGCCTGGTTTGAGGCTTTATTTAGATGTTAGCTTGATTATTGTATTTTATTGTTTTATAGTTTGGCTTTAGTGCAGCATTTAGGTTTTAGCTTGGTTTTTGTGCTGAAATTAGGTGTGAGCTCTTTTCCTGTGCTGTATTTAGTAGTTAACTTGGCACTGGTGCTATATTTCAGTATTAGTTTTGTTCTGGTGCTATATTTAGGTGTAAGCTTGGTTCTGGAGCTGTATTTAGATGCTGGCTTGGTGCTTGTGTTTTATTCAGTTGTTTCATTTAGATGTTAGCTTGGTTATAGTGCTTCATTTAGGTGTTAACTTCATTCTGGTGCTATGATTAGGTGTTATCTTGCTTCCGATGCTGTATTTAGGTGTAGGCTTGGTTTTGTTGCTTTACTTAGGGGTTTATCTGGATCTGGTGATTTATTTAGATGTTAGCTTGGTTCTGGCGCTGTATTTAGGTGTTAGCTTGGCTCTAGAGTTGTTTGGGTTTAATGACTAGCTTAGTTCTGGAGCTTTATTTAGGTATTACTTTAGTTCTGGTGCTTTATGTACTTGTTACCTTGGTTCTGGAGAATTATTTAGGCATTAGTTTGGCTCTTGGCTATTTGGCTATTGCGATTTATTTAGTCATTAACTTCATCCTGGTACTTTACTTAGGCATTATCTGGGTTCTGGTGGATTATCTAAGTATCAGCCTCGATCTGTTACCATATTTAGGAGTTATCTTGGTTCTGATTCTTTAGGTGAAATCTGGTTCTGGTTCTTTGTATAGGTGTTAGCCTGATTCTGGAGCTTTAAGTGTCAGCTTGGTTCTGGCACTTTATTAAGTTGTTACATTGGTTCTGGTTTTGTATTTAGTTGGTTGCTTAGTTCTCATGCTTTACTTAGGTGTTACCTTGATTTTGGTTCTGTATTTAGTTGTTAGTTTCATTCTGATGATTTATTTAGGTGTTAGTTTGGTTCTGGTGCTTTATTTCCATGTTAGCTTGGTTCTGAAGTTGTGTTTAGGTGTTAGCTTGGTTCTGGTGCTGTATTTAATTGTTAGCTTTGTCCAAGTGTTGTATTTAAATGTTAGCTTGCTTCAGGTACTGTATTTAGGTGTTAACTTGGTTGTGCTGTTATTTTTATGTAATGCTTTCATAGTTGTTCAGATGATACAAATACGTAGTAAACATTTCATTCAAGCATCCTCAAAATTAGCCATTTGGTTGCCACTTTTCTGGATTCACAGCACCTGCATGGGGTTAAAAAATAATGCCACAAAATGTTTTACGCCTGTCTTCTTGGCTCTCCTCACACATGTCCCACCGCCTGGTCCTTTCACCTATGCTCTTCTGCATTCTGCTTCCAAAACTGATTCCATTGCATGGGAGTTAAGCAGTATGTGACGCACGTCATTGACATTAATAACTTTGGGGCTTCAGCTAAATATCATTGGAATTAAAATATTTTCCAGGCCCGATTCTAATTTATCCTATGAGACTTCCAAGGGGCCAGAATGTTCACTGCATCCCTAGATAAATATCTTGATCATGATCAGCATAATCAGAATAATAAATATGGAGTGGTGTTTCTCTGTTATCAGATGTGTTTTAAAAAAATGAGCTAAAATTTCATATTATCTTCACTTTAATTCCTATAAAACTCACCAACAGAATAACAAGGTTTCTAAATGCTGTTTTGAAGATTTTGAGGTGTGTAAGGTTAAAAATAAAGTGATTTTAGGGACCAATTCAGACACCTTTAGAATGAAACGGTTTCTAAAATAATTGAGATTTTTTAAAAATGTTCATGAAAATTTGAAAAATTGCTCTAAACTTACCAACCTTCTAACATCCCCCGAAAAATAAAAAAGATGTTTGAAAAATGTCACAAAGAAAAAGTAAATATATGGTAAATATAATTTACCGTATTCACTATTTATTCACTATGCAAGCAAAATTCAAATTCAAATTGCGAAACTTGCAAACTTTTCAAAATTGTCTATAATTTCCATTGTAATAAAATAATCCAAATTAATATATGAGAATTTACCAGTAACATAAAGTGCAAAGTGTCATGAAAACTGTCATTGACTGTGTAAAAGGGATTAACAACCCTAACACGGAAAGTGACATATGTCCAGTATTTTTTTTTAAGTTTTCAAGGATTTATCCCATTCTGGTGTAGACAAGGATCATAAAGAGAAAAGTGCATAAGATCCTGATCACTGAAGCTGGAGTGCTTGTTAGCCAGTTTTGGGTCATTCTGATTGGTGGAGTCGCGGGTCTGTAAATAAAAGGAATAATTTATTGATGACATAAGACACAGAAAAAGACTTAAGTAAATTAGAAAATTGTATATCCACCATCACAAAACGAGTTCACATACAGATAGGCGAATTATGGCCAAATTACCCCGATATAAACAGCAGAAAGGCTGAAGCCAAATGCAACCAAATTCGGGATGTGTGTAGAAGACTTTCTCACCTGTTTCACCACCTCAATTTGGCTTTGTCAGGGGTAAAGTGAAAATGCATGCAGTATGTCTATTTATAATGAAATAGTAATTAAATGGTTTTCAAGAAAAAGCTGAAAAAAAGGACATCGTGATAACGGTGCCTGTGCAAGAGCTATAGATATTGAATAGTGGTGATTAGCGCATGTACACATGCGTATCATAGGTCAGAGAAAACTGGAATGGAAATTGATACAGAGAGAGTGAGCGTAAATGTAGTCAATGCAGGGATTATTTTCTTTTGCTAATATGTGCCTGTGCAAAAGCTACACAGTTAATTAATACAGTAATTGGAAACAATCACTGCAAGTGCGCATGTGAGGAAGTATCATAAACAAAACCTAAGCTGTGGTGTTTAACGCATGTACAGGTGCATCTCACAAAATTTGAAAATCAAAAAGTTAATTTATTTCAGTTCTTCAATACAAAAAGTGAAACTCATATATTATATAGAGTCATTACATACAGAGTGATCTATTTCAATTGTTTATTTCTGTTAATGTTGATGATTATGGCTTACAGCCAATGAAAACCCAAAAGTCATTATCTTAGTAAATTAGAATACTTTGTAACACCACCTTGAAAAATTATTTTAATATCCGAAATGTTGTCCTACTAAAATGTATGTTCAGTAAATGCACTCAATACTTGGTCGGGGCTCCTTTGGCATCAATTACTACATCAATGTGGCAAGGCATGGAGACGATCAGCCTGTTGCACTGCTGAGGTGTTTTGGAAGCCCAGGTTGCTTTGATAGCAGCCTTCAGCTCGTCTGCATTGTTGAGTCTGGTGTCTCTCATCTTCCTCTTGACAATAACCCATAGATTCTCTATGAGGTTAATGTCGGGCGAGTTGGCTGGCCAATCAAGCACAGTGATACTGTTGTTTGTAAACCAGGTATTGGTACTTTTGGCAGTGTGGACAGGTGCCAAGTCCTGCTGGAGAATGAAATTTCCATCTCCAATAAGCTTGTCGGCAGAGGGAAGCATGAAGTGCTCTAAAATTTCCTAGTAGACGGCTGCGCTGACTTTGGTCTTGATAAAACACAGTGGACCTACACCAGCAGATGACATGGCTCCCCAACCATCATTGATTGTGGATACTTCACACTAGACTTCAAGCAGCTTGGATTGTCTATCTATCCTCTTGAAATACATCACTCTGTAATGACTCTATCTAATATAGGAGTTTCACTTTTTGTATTGAAAAACTGAAATAAATTAACTTTTTGATGATATTCTAATTTTGTGAGATGCACCTGTAGATGTTAAAGAGACAAACGCTGATGTAATCAAATCAATTGTTCAATAGTAGAAGAAACAAGATTTTCTGGAGTATTTCAAGAAAGGTGATTGTTTGTCTCAGGGAGGTCACTGATGGAGAAGAAGAGGAGCAGGGGAGAGTGTCGCATAGTACAGCAGGCAAGCACCAGCAGCACAGAGGATTTTAGAAGTGCAGATAAATTAGGGCAGGAGCAGGTTATGATGTGAAGAAGAAATAAGATTGGAGTAATATTTGTTTTTTTCTTGCTTGAAGAAGTTCGAGCTGTTGAGAGAAACTTCACAAAAATCATGATGGAGACTCATAAAACCATCATCTAAGAACCTATGTTTCGCTTTTCTTCCAGCAATCATGTTCTACAACTCAGCTCTTTGTCCGTTTCTCCCCATTATTACCTGGCTTTTTTTATTAAACAGGAGTAGCAGTTGAAAAAAAGGAAAAAATATTTTGAGAACAAAATTAAATATAAAATAGAGGAAAGAATATAATAAAAGATACAAATTGTGTAAATATTGAAGATGTCACAGTAGAACGGACTGTACATGTATGTGCGGGCTCAGGAGCTGAGCCTGCGTCATGAATGGGCATCAGATGAATTTATAACAGAGAGGCGTCTCCCTAAATGCATTAAAAAACCCTAAAAAAAAGTTGGAAGATTTTCTTTTCCTATTAACCCTTCTAACAAATCATCATCCTCATCTCTTCTGTCACTTTCTGTCACAGTGTTTTTAGACCATCCCAGTCTCCTGGTATGACGTCTCGTCTCATGTCGCTGCTGGAGCCAGTCAGAAACGCTGTGATCTGAGGCAGCGGCAGAAGAAGTGAGTATTTTATTTTCTTTAAAGGGAATCTGTCACCCCATTTTGGCTATATCAGATAAAGATATGACTGAATAGTGCGTCCCATAAGTAACCTATCGGTATGTATCATATATCCTGATACCTTGTTTTGATGCCAAAATACCTTTGTAAGCATCGTATTTTGGTATGCTAATCAGGGGGGTCCTGTCCGGAGGGCGGCGTTTTCTCTCTCTCCCCCCCGATCCTCAGCATCTCTTGCGTATGGCTGTCTGTGAATCGCACAGACGGCGTTCGGCTTCCCGCGATTGCGCTTTTCAATTTCCCCCACGCATGCGCAGTGTGCTTTGCCCAACAATGGGCAAAGCATAAAATCATTACAGCGCATGCGCAACTATTGTCCTTCACTTTCCTTGCCCCGGAAGTCGTCCAAGGCAAGCAGTCATTTCCAGGGCAAGGAAAGAGTTGCGCATGCGCTGTAATGATTTTATGCTTTGCCCACTGTTGGGCAAAACACACTGCGCATGCGCGGGGGGAAATTGAAAAGCGCAATCGCGGGAAGCCGAACGCCGTCTGTGCGATTCATATCTTTATCTGATATAGCCAAAATGGGGTGACAGATTCCCTTTAATTTGCTACTGAAGTGAACAGGTGAATCAGCAGACTTGGTGCAGATTATCAGCTGTGGATTTTTCTCCAGACACTTCTACATCTGTGTTAGCGGAGACATAAAATAAAGTTATAGCAGTAATGAAAAAGTTAAAAAAAAAATTAGCTTGATTCTTTTGACACAAGATAGCCTGGTTCTGGAAGGGTTAAATGATGGAAACTCTAATAAAACATAGGATTTAAAACAAACAAAAAAATTGTTACCTTTACAGAGTAGATAACGACCGCCATTCCTAGAGGCAGGCAGCAACAGATCAGGTTTAGAGGATGGACCACACTAGATAATCCTTCTGTGGGGTCTGGTAGGACACCGGCCTGGGCTGTATGGTCACATCTGAAGTCGGCTGATACATTTTCCTATTGTCTCCTTCCATACGCAGCTGCAGTAGACTCCAGTTTCTTCCTCCGCACCGTGTACTCTGCTGTGCTCGGCTTTAGATGTAAGGGGGAAGTTCTACAGAATGGGAGTTTATTAGACTATTTATTATGACTTTTTCAAGGGCCCCAGGTACTGCTGTCAGGATGGGAGGGATAAACTTCACATGATACCGGGGTTACTTAGAGGAGAGTTTGTTTGGAACAATTTTTTTTTTTAATGTCTATTAATATAACACAGTTACAGTAGGTCCATTTCATTTTCTGCTTATTCTCTCTAGAACTCATCAGCCTGTCAATCTGCTACTCTGCCCAAAGTGTACCCATAATGTAGTGCACACAGTCATCTGTACATACATTACATTACTGATCCTGTACTGATCCTGAGTTACATCCTGTATTATACTCCAGAGCTGCACTCACTATTCTGCTGGTGCAGTCACTGTGTACATACATTACATTACTGATCCTGAGTTACATCTTGTGTTATACTGCAGAGCTGCACTCACTTTTCTGCTGGTGCAGTCACTGTGTACATACATTACATTACTGATCCTGAGTTACATCCTGTATTATACCCCAGAGCTGCACTCACTATTCTGCTGGTGCAGTCACTGTGTACATACATTACTGATCCTGAGTTACCTCCTGTGTTTTCTCTTTAGAGTGTAGGTTAAAGAGTTGGCCGTGGAATCTGCAGGAGGAAAGAGGTGTACACTGTGGAAAGAGTAGGCTGGCATGATGGATATCAATGTCTTGAGACAGTGAGAGGCACAGAGGAGGGAGCGCTGGGGAGGACAGAGGTGTCTGGATGGAGCAGATGTATCTGGAGAAGAAAGATGAGTCTGAAATGGACAGAAGTGTCTTGAGAGAAACAGAAGAGACTCTAGGAACATTATAGTCTGCAAATGACATAGAAGTCAGAGTGTGAATAGAGGTTTCTGCTGGAGACAGTGCAGTGTACAACTAAACACGGGGTCTGGTGGAAGGATGTTCTCTGGAGAGGAGGACTAATGCTCTGGGGTGGATGGTCAAAGGAGTCTCAAGAAGATAGAGGAGTCTACAGAGAGACAGATAATTCTGAATAAGGACAGAGGTGTCTAGTCAGAAAAATGGTGGCTGAAGGAGGAAAGGGGGGCATTAATAGAGACAGAGGCGCTTGGAGGGGGCTGGAAGCCAGCATGCAAATAGTGTGTTATTGAAGGGACAGAGGAACCTGGAGAGTAGTGTGTTGGAGGACATATGAGTCTTGAGAACAGAGATGACTGGAGGAGATAGAGGAGTGTAGACATAACAGAGGTGCTGGTGAAAGACAGATTTTTCGTGCAGAAGACAGAGTCGTCTAGAGAGGGACAGATGTTTCTAAAGGGCAAAAGAAGTCTCTGGAAGAAGGACTGAGGAGTCTAAAGGAACAGAGGAGTTTGGAGTATGCAGAGGTGCTTGGAGGTGGACAGCAGTTTCTGTTGAGGGCAGAAGAATCTTGAGAATGAAGACGTTTTCAGAGTATACCGAGGTATTGGGCAGCATCCAACTTCATTCTTCCCTCACAGAACACAATCCCATTTGGCCAAACTGAGTGTTCATGTGTTAGGTGGAGACAGAGGGTTGGGAGAGCTAGCTGTCACTAAAATGGAGAAGGAGAACCAGATTCCCATTTCATGTATGGTATGCTTTTTTATTTTATTCTGTAGCTATTAGCTTGGTTCTGGTGCTGTATTTATTTTATGAGCTTTGACTTGTTTCCCTTTATGTATGTTATGTACTTGGTTCCTATGCTGAATTTTTATTATAAGATCTGTAATAATGATATAAATGATATGAGCTTGCGTCTGGTGCTGTATTTACAATTTGAATCATGTGTGTACTGTACTTATGTTATGAATTTGGTTCTGTAATTATAATATGAGCTTGGTTCTGATGCTTTATTTATAGTCTAACTTTGGATTTGGTGCTGTAGCTTAGTTATGAACTTGATTTTTTTTATTAATTTGTGATATTATCTTGGTACTTGTGCTATATTTATGTGTTTTGTTCTAGCTTTTTATTTAGCTGTTAGCTGTGCCTCTGGTGCTATAGGTAGGTGCTATTTTTTCTGATGCTTTATTTAGGGATTCGCTTGGTTCTGGTGTTTTATTTAGGTGTTAGTTTGGATCTGATGTTGGACTTAGGTGTGAACTTGTTTCTTGTGCCAATTTAGGTTTTATTTTGGTACTAGTGTTGTATTTACAGTTATATGAAAAAGTTTGGGCACCCCTATTAATCTTAAGCTTAATGTTTTATAAACATTGGTGTTTTTGCAACAGCTATTTCAGTTTGATATATCTAATAACTATTGGACACAGTAATGTCTCTGCCTTGAAATGAGGTTGATTGTACTAACAGAAAATGTGCAATCTGCATTCAAACAAAATTTGACAGGTGCATAAGTATGGGCACCTCACCAGAAAAGTGACATTAATATTTAGTATTTAGGTGTTAGCTTGGTTCCAGGGCTTTATTTCGATGTTTGCTTGACCGTGGTGTTGTATTTGTGTTAGCTTGGATATGATGTATTTAGGTGGTAGCTTATTTCTGGTGCTGAATTTTGTTGTTAGCTTGCTTCTTGTGCTATATTTAAGTGTTAGCTTAGTGCAGGTGCTTTGTTTGAGTGTTGACTTGGTTCTTTTGGTTTATTTAGGCATTAGCTTGATGCTTACAGTGGGTACGGAAAGTAATCAGACCCCTTTAAATTTTTCACTCTTTGTTTCATTGCAGCCATTTGGTAAATTCAAAAAAGTTCATTTTTTTTCTCATTAATGTACACTCTGCACCCCATCTTGACAGAAAAAGGCAGAAATGTAGAATTTGTTGTAAATGTACTAAAAAAGATAAACTGAAATATCACATCATCATAAGTATTCAGACCCTTTGCTCAGTATTGAGGAGAAGCACCCTTTTGAGCTAGTACAGCCATGAGTCTTCTTGGGAATGATGCCACGTTATTCACACCTGGATTTGGGGATCCTCTGACATTCTTCCTTGCAGATCCTCTCCAGTTCTGTCAGGTTGGATGGTGAATGTTGGTGAACAGCCATTTTCAGGTCTCTCCAGAGATGCTCCATTGGGTTTAGGTCACGGCTCTGGCTGAGCCAGTCAAGAATGGTCACAAATTTGTTCTGAAGCCACTTGTTTGTTATTGTAGCTGTGTGCTTAGGGTCATTGTCTTGTTGGAAGGTGATCCTTCGGCCAAGTCTGAGGTCCAGAGCACTCTGGAAGAGGTTTTCATCCGGGATATCTCTGTACTTGTCCACATTCATGTTTCCTTCAATTGCAACCAGTTGTCCTGTCCCTGTAGCTGAAAACACCCCCATAGCATGATGCTGCCACCACCATGTTTCACTGTTGGGATTGTATTGGGCAGATGATGAGCAGTGCCTGGTTTTCTCCACACATACCACTTAGAATTATCACCAAAAAGTTCTATCTTCGTCTCAGCAGACCAGAGAATCTTATTTCTCATAGTCTGGGAGTCCTTCATGTGTTTTTTAGCAAACTCTATGTGGGCTTTCATATGTATTGCACTGAGAAGAGACTTCCGTCAGCCACTCTGCAATAAAGGACCGACTGGCAGAGGGTTGCAGTGATAGTTGACTTTGTGGAACTTTCTCCCAACTCCCCACTGCATCTGTGAATCTCAGCCACAGTGATCTTGGGGTTCTTCTTAACCTCTCTCACCAAGGCTCTTCTCCCATGATTGCTCAGTTTGGCTGGATGGGCAGGTCTAGGAATACTTCTGGTGGTCCAAACTTCTTCCATTTAAGGATTATGGAGGCCAGTGTGCTCTTAGGAACCTTGAGTACTGAAGAAATTCTTTTGTAACCTTGGCCAGATCTGTGCCTTGCCACAATTCTGTTTCTGAGCTCCTTGGCCAGTTCCTTTGACCTCTTGATTCTCATTTGGGCTGACATGCACTGTGAGCTATGAGGTCTTATATAGACAGGTGTGTGCCTTTTCAAATCAAGTCCTCTCAGTTTAATTAATCACAGCTGAACTCCAGTGAAGGAGTAGAACCATCTCAAGGAGGATCACAAGGAAATGGACAGCATGTGACTTAAATATGAGTGTCTGAGCAAAGGGTCTGAATACTTATGGCCATGTGATATTTAATTTTTTTTAATAAATTTGAAAAAAATTCTACATTTCCATTTTTTTTCAGTTAAGATGGGGTGCAGAGTGTACATAAATCAGAAAAAAAATGAACTTTTTTGAATTTACCAAATGGCTGCAATGAAACAAAGTGAAAAATTTAAAGGGGTCTGAATACTTTCCTTACCCACTGTATGTTTCATTTTGGTGTTAGTTTGATTTTATTTCAGTATTTAGGTGCTATCTTTATTTTGTTGCTAAAATTCTTTGTGAGTTTGGTTTCTGGAGCTGTTTTTAGTTGTTAGCTTGGTTCTTGTGTTGTATTTAAGTATTAGCTTGCTTCTGGTGTTTTATTTAGCTGTTACCTATGTTGCTCTATATGGGTGTTAGTTTCATTCTTCTGTTTTATTTAGTTTGATTCTCATGTAGTGTTTATGTGTTAGTTTGGTTGTGGGGCTGAAGTTATGGGTGAGCTTGTTTTGTGTACTGTAGAATCATACAGCTCAGAGTCATCATCACCCCCTGATCAAGGCAGGAGTCACTAAGGCTAGTTTCACACTAGTGTTCGGCAGGGCTGCGGAGGGCTGCGTACTTCCTCCATCAAGCCCCGCCCACTGCCTCACCTCTTCCATCTACCTATGCATGCGTCCTGTGTATCCTATCTTTAACATTGGGTACGCAGGCCATGCGGATGTATGCGGATGCCTCCACATGCATCGTTTTGACGCTGCGCCGAACTGTGCATTTTGTTGTGGTCGGTGCAGAGGCAAAACGACGCATGCGGAGGCATCCACATACGTCCGCACGGCCTGTGTACCCAATGTTAAAGATAGGGTACACAGGACGCATGTAGAGGAAGGCGGTGCTGAAAGGAAGAGGTGTGGCAGTGGGCGGGGCTTGACAGAGGAAGTACGCAGCCCTGTCAAACGCTAGTGTGAAACTAGCCTAAACCATCTCAGACAGATGTCTGTCCAGCCTCTGTGTGAAGACTTCCATTGAAGGAGAACTTAACACCTCTCGTGGCAGCCCGTTACACCAGCGGTGGACACTGACAGCTTGGGACTCCTGTGCAAGAAATGTGTCTGAGCCCTCCTCCGTTTATGGCGACAAAGCTACATATATATAAATATATATAGCCACACACACACACACACACACACCCTGTTTTATATTACATACCGTCCTCTATTGTTAGATATATAATGCAATGATGGCTGATGGAGCATGGGAAAGCTTCTTTTCTAATGGAGGAGATAATGAACTGGTAGTCTGGTCACCTGCTTCTCCATCAGCAGTCATTTTATATCTAACAAGAGAGCGGATTATGTAATAAAAGAGGGCGATGTGAATAACAAAAATAACAAGAATATACTATGCAAGAGACAGCACTGTACATAACAGCAGAAGAAGCTATATAATAAGGGATGGCACCATATATAACTAGAGAAGATGTTATGTAATAAGGGACGGTGTTATACATAACAAAAGAGGAAACTATGTAACTATTATTATACATAATAAGTGAGTACACTATATACTAAGGGACTTGCTATACATAAAAAGTGACTACACTATATACTGAGGGATGGCACTATACATAATAAGCGAGTACACTATATACTAAAGGGCTGTGTTATGTATAATAAGTGAGTTCACTATATACTAAGGAACTGTGTTAAACATAAGGGATAATAACATCTTCCTCCACATGCCTGTGTTCCTAAATCCATTATAAATCCCCCTTCCTCCCTTCCCTTTCCCTTTCCACCACATCTATCATTGCTTTTTCCCCACCACCTCTATCATTGCCCATTCCACCACCTCCATCATTTCCTGCTCCCCTATCACCCCAATCATTGCCCTTTCTACCATCATTGTCCTTTCCACTACCACCATCATTGCCCATTTCACCACCTCCATCATTTCCTCTTCCCCAACCACCTCATTATTGCCCTTTCCAACACGACCATCATTGTCCTTTCCACCACCACCATCATTGCCTTTTCCCCACCACCCCATCATTGCCCATTCCACCACCTCCATCATGCTTTCTCCTCCACCACCCCATCATTGTCTTTTCCACCACCTCCATCATTGCTTTCTCCCCCACCACCCCATCATTGCCCTTTCCACCACCTCCATTATTTTCTCCTCCCCCTCCACCCCATCATTGTCCTTTCCACCACCTCCATCATTGCTTTCTCCCCACCACCCCATCATTGCCTTCTCTGTCACCCCCATCATTGCCTTCTCCGCAATCACCCATCATTCCCCACTCCTCCACCTACACACACAGACACACACAGCACCATTCACCTCTCTGCACATTCCCCCGCAGTGCTATGCAAGCAAGCATGCACACACACACCACCACTCATCTCTACACACACATAGGTACACACCCACACACACACACAGCAAGTCTCACCTCTCCACATGCTCTCCCACAGCCATAGCATCACCTTCGTCGGCAGCTTCCTCTCTCTGGTACAGCCGCGGTGCTGAATGATGATGTCATCCAGCCGTGCCGCTGACTGCTGTGAGAGACAGGAAGTGCCGGCAGGAAGTAGATTGGATCGCTGCAGCTCTGCTGCCATTTTCTTTTGTAGGCAGCGGAGCTGCAGGAATTTCTCTCTGCCCGCTGCACATGAGGGCAATCTGGCCTTGGGGTCCCCGGAGCCTCAGGGCTGGATAAACAAGCTAGATTGCCCTCATTATTAGACACCCTGCACATTGTGACAGCCCTTCAGATATTTGTAGACAATTAAGTCTCCTGTCAGTCTTCTTTTTGCTGGATAAATATTCCCAGGTCCTTTAACCATTCCTCGTAGGACATACTCTGCAGTCCACTCTCCATCCTGGTCACTCTTCTCTGAACTTGCTCCAGTTTTTCAATGTCTTTTATATAATGTGGTGCCCAGAACTGGACCCAGTTTTCCAGATGAGGCTTGACCAAGGAGGATTAAAGGGGATAATTACTTCACGTGATCTAGACTCTATGCTTCTCTTAATACCACCTAGAACTGTGTTTGCCTTTTTTTGCTGCTGTATCACACTGTTGACTCATGTGCAGTATGTGATCTATTAGCATTCACAAGTCCTTTTCACACATGCTGTTGCTTAGTTATGTTCCTCCCATTCTGTAGAAGTAATTTTCATTTTTCTTGCCCAGATGTAGAATCTTGCATTTCTCCCTGTTAAATACCATTCTATTAGTTACTGCCCATTGTTCAAGCTTTTCTAGATCCTTCTGAATCATTTCTCTGTCTTCTGTAGTGTTGGCTATCCCTCTGAGAGATGCATCACCAGCAAATTTGATCAGTTTACCTTCAGTTCCTTTATCTGAATCATTTATAAAAATGTTGAACAACACTGTGGCCAGGACAGAGCCTTGAGGTCCCCACTCGTCATACTCTTCCAACTGGGTGTGCAACCATTTAATTATTCCTTGATTACTTCCACAACCGTTAAAATGTTGTAAACCAATTACTTTGCCTGAGAGAGATTCCCAACAAATATCTGGATAGTTAAAATCTCGCATGATGGCATACCAAAGACATCTGATGTAAAAAAGAGTTCATCCATATCTTCAGTCTGTCCAGGTGGCCTATAGTATACAGCTACAATAGTGTCCTTTCTGTTTTTCTATCCTTGTATTCCTACCCAAGCAGTTTCTACAGAGCTACCATTCTCTGAAACTTGGATCTTTGTGGAGCTATATGCTTTCTTAACATACAATGCAATACCTCCTCCTCTCCTGTTAAGCTTGTATTTACAGCAGGTGTTAGCTTGTTTTTTTGTGCTGTATTTAAGTGTTTGCCTGTACTAGTGCTTTATTTCGATGTTAGTTTTGAAGCTGTATTTAGGTGTTAGTTTGGTTGGTTCTTGTGTTTTATTTAATTGTTGGTTCTGGTGCTTCATTTAGTTGTTGGCTTGGTTATGGTGCTATATTTAGGTGTTAGCTTGGTACTGGTGTTTTAATAAGGTCTTAGCTTGGTACTGGTGTTTTATTTAGGTGCTAGCTTATGTCTAGTGTTGAATTTAGGTGTGCTAGCTTGCTTCTAGTGTTTATTTATGTGTTAGCTTTATTCTGCGTCTGTATTAAGGAGTTATCTTGGTTATGGTGTGCTGACAAGGTGTTTTTTGTTCTGGTGGTGTGTTTAGGTATTATTTTTAATCTGGTGCTGTATTTAAATGTTAGCTTGGTTCTGGTGTTTTGTTTAGATGTTAGCTTGATTCTTAATTTATTTAGGTGTTTGCTTGTTTCTTTTGTTGTTATTTTGGTTCTGGTGTTTTATTTATGGGTTACATTTATGTTTTATTTAGGTGTTGGCTTGTTTCTGGTGCAGTATTTACATGTTATCTTTATTCTAGAGCTGAAGTTAGGTATGAGCTTGATTATGGTTCTGTATTTAGTTGTAGTGTTTTTCTTGTGTTAAATATAAGAGTTAACTTGTACTGGAGCTCTATTTTGATGTTAGTTTGGTTTTGGAGTGCTGTGTAGGTGTTAGCTTGGTTATTGTGCTTTATTCAATTGTTTGTTCTGGTGCTTATTTTAGTTAGCTTGGTTCTGATGCTTACTTTATGTGTTATCTTGGTTCTGGTGCTATATTTATGTTTTAGCTTGGTAATGGTGTTTTATTTAAGTGTTAGCTTGGTTGTGATGTTGGATTTAGGTGTTAGCTTGGGTCTGGTGTTTATTTATGTGTTAGCCTGATTCTGGTGTTTACTTAGGTGTTATGTTGGTTCCGGTGCTGTATTTAAATGTTAACTTGATTCTAGTGTTTTATATATTTTTTAGCTTGATTCTGGTGTGCTTAAGCGCTAGTTGGGTTCTGGTGTTGTATTTAGGTGTTAGTTTGGTGCTGGTGCTTTGTTTAGGTGTTAGCTTGGTTCTAGTGCATTATTTTAAATTGTTTCTGGTGTTATAGTTAGATGTTAATTTGGATTTGGTGTTGTTTTTAGGTGTTAGCCTATTTCTGGTGCTGAATTTTGCTGTTATCTTGGTTTTGATGTTTTAGTTTTTTGCTGGTGCTTTATTTAGGTATTTGATTGGTTCTGATGCTTTAAGTGTTATCTTGCTTCTTATGTTTTATTTAGGTGTTCGCTTGTTTATGGTGCAGTATTTGGATGTTAGCTTTGTTCCAGTGCTGACGTTAGATGTGAGCTTGGTTATGGTACTGTATTCAGGTGATGTATTGATTCTTTTGCTGTAACTGATAGCTTGCTTCTGGTACTTGATGTGTTAAGCCTCTTTCACACTTCAGTCGATTGGCGTCAGTCCCAGTCCGCCAAAGTGTGAATAAAACAGATCCGTTGTATATTGTTAAAAACTGATGCAGCGGATCAGTTTTTAGACGGATCCGTCAAGAGTGCCGAAATGAACTTTTGAACCCTGGATGTGCTGTTCTGGAGAGAGAGAGACCCCAGAAGTGCTTCTAGGCATGCTCAGCATACAATAATGGAATCCGTCGTCGGATTCCGTCAATAACGGATGACGACGGATCCGCCAACCATAGGCGACCATTATAGAAAACGGCGGACTCGACGGATCTGTCATGGTCCGCCATTTCGACGCAGACAAAAAATGTTCCAATGTCCGTCTACTCCAGACAGCAGACGCCAAATTTCTGACGGATCCGTAGAATGACGGATCAAACGGACGACCATCCGTCTAAATCCGTCACTAATGCAACTCTATGGGAAAAAAACATCCGCCAAAAAAAGGCGGATCCGTTTTTTCCGCAAAAAGGCGGATTTTGACTGACGCTAGATGACTGAAGTGTGAAAGAGGCCTTAGCGTGCTTCTGGTGCTGTATTTAGGTGTTATCTTTGGAGCTGGTATTTTATTTAGGTGTTAGCTTGATTCTTGTGCGTAGTTTACTTGTTATCCTAGTTCTGGGGTTTTATTTATGCATAGGCTTGTATCTTGTGCTGACATTAGGTCTAAGCTTGGTCTTAGTTGTTTAATGTAGGTATTAGCTTAGTTGTAGTGTTGTATTTAGGAGTAGCTTAATTTTGATGCAGAATTTAGATGTTCTTAGTTCTGGTGTATTATTTTGGTGTTAGCAGTTTGCATTTTTCTGGCATTTTATTTATGTATTAGCTTTGTTCTAGAGCTGTGTTTAGTTGTTAGCTTTGTTTGTGTGCTGTACTTAAGAATTAACTTGGTCTGGGTGCTTATTTAAGTATTAGCTTGGTTCTGGTGCTTTATTCAGGTGTTAGCTTGGTTCTATTGCTTTTTTTAGGCATTAGCTTGATTCTTATGTTTAATTTAGGTGTTAATTTGTAAAGGGCAGTATTTAGGCGTTAGCTTTGTTTTGGTGCAGAAATTAGATGTGAGCTTGGTTCTAGAGCTGTGTTTAGTTGTTAGCTTTTTCTTTTGCTGTATTTAAGTGTTAGCTTGGATCAGTTGCTTTATTTAAGTGTTACTCTGGTTCTGAAGCTTTATTTAGAAGTTAGCTGGATTCTTGTGTTTTATTTAGGCTGTAGTTTTATTCTAGTGCATCATTTAGGTCTTAGCTTGGTTTTGGTGCTGAAGTTAGGTGTGGGCTTGTTTCTTCTGCTGTATTCAGGGATTAGGTTGGTACTGGTGCTTCATTTTGGTGTTAGCTTTGGTTCTTTTGGTTCTGGTGTTTTATTTAAGTGTTTCCTTGTTTCTTGTGATTTATTTAGTTATTAGCCTAGTTCTACAGTTTTATTTATGCATAAGCTTGTTTCTAGAGCTGACTTTAGGTGTGAACTTGGCTTTGGTGCTTTAGTTTAAGTGTTATCTTGAATCTTGTGTTTTAGGGTGTTAATTTGGTTGTAGTGCAATATTTAGGTGTTATCTGTGCTTTGGTGCTGAAATTAGGTGTTAGCTTAATTCTGGAGCTGTATTTAGTTGCTCACTTGGTGCATGTGCTGTATTTAAGAGTTAGGCTGGTTCACATTGCGTTTTGTCTGATCCTTTTAACGGATCCGTTAAACGGATGTGCCGAAATGAGCCAAATTTTGTCTAAATTTGCCCTCGCGTTAACGCTTACATTAACGCATGTGACTGCGTTTATGTCATTTTGATGTCCGTTCCTGAAGCATCCATTTGTCTGCCTTCAGGCACTGTCAATAAATTTGTTCAAATTTATTTGTTTATTTTTTTTGCCTTTTGTCAGCGTCCTATGTAGGTGGACTCACATTCTCCATTTTGGAAGCATTGAGTGAACTTCTGCTGCAAGCAAGATGTTTGTGTCTCAGCTTGTTAGATTTCGCTTGATGCAGTTACGACGTCGTCAGAGAAGGCGTAATCCCAAAGAAGATATTGGATTCATGAAGTTAATTTTTCCTGGAATACATATGGTGCCTTTCATACCCTGTATGTTCAACTTTGGGATCATCCCTTTTTCAGCGTTATTTTTGGATGTCCATCGAAACATTTGATAGAATGTGAAGAATAAGATACATCATCAACGCAGCACTTTCCGAGAAAGTATTTCTGCAGTAGAACGTTTAGTGGTGATCCTGAGGTAATTTTCATTTTCTTTACATTGTGCCAGTCAAAGACAGGATATCGTCGTGCTGTCTTGTTATTTAATAGACGTAGCCAACTGTACTAGTCCTTTTCCAGCTGCCTTTCTGTTTGTTGTCCAACAAAATCTGTACCGTATGTCCATAGTCATATTTTTTTTTTTTTTGCAAAAGATACCTGACTATGGGAGAAACTTTTGCGTCACTGCACTTTCAATTTCGCTTGGAGAAATCAACTATTTGCCAACTAGTTCGGGAAACGTGTGATGCCATTTGGAATGACTTACAACCACTTGTACTACCGACCCCGACAACAGAAATGTGGCTCTCGATTTCCCAACATTTCGAGGTTGTGGCTAATTTTCCCAATAGCATTGGTGCCGTGGACGGGAAGCACAATCAGATTCAAAAACCAGTGCATAGTGGATCCCTCTACTATAACTATAAAAAATACTTTTCCATTATATTAATGGCAATTGCAGATGCTAGATACCGGTTTATTGCAGCGGATATCAGTGCCTATGGACGGACGAACGATTCCAGAGTCTTCAAAGAGTCCAACATGAGGAAGTGTTTGTGCAGCAACCGTTTCAACATACCCTCAGCACGACCTCTTCCGGGCACGGAAGTCCCAAGTTTGCCCTATGTTTTAGTTGGGGATGAGGCATTCCAACTCGGAAAAAATCTCCTAAAGCCGTACTCAAGCCACAGTTTAAACTACATCAGACGCGTTTTCAGTTATCACTTGAGCCGTGCAAGGCGTTACGTGGAACGTACATCCGGTGTTTTGACCTCAAAATGGCGGATCTTACTAACTTGCATGCAACTACAACCTGAAAATGTGGACCGTGTAGTGAAGGCTTGTATCTGACTGCACAATTTTGTGTCCAGACATGAACCCCTGCTGGTTGATCCGATGACTGTGAGTCGAACCTCATGAGCATTGATTCGACTGCTGTTTGTTCGACAGTAAAGGTTATGCAGATTCGTGATCAATTTGCTAATTATTTTATTTCATTGAAGGTCTGGTTCCATGGCAAAACATCCATGTGTGATACTTTT
>VIAB01009445.1:78007-89283 GCA_009801035.1 Oophaga pumilio | reverse complement strand
GTAAGAGCGGTCACACTATAGAGCTCTGTACTGTAAGAGCCGTCCCTATTGCCCCTTCTATGGAATGTACTTATATTATATTAGGGATGAGTGATCGTGCTTGGTGCTCGGTTATCACTCGAGTGTCTCGGTGCTCGGATGTGCTCGTCACTTGGCGAGCATTGGGCGATGCTCAATGTAAACTCTAATCCCCTCTCCGCATCTTTGGCGCCTGTCACGCATCGAATATCACTGTATTGCCATAGCCATCTTGGTTGTGCTTTACTGTGATTGGCTTGTCATGTGACATCATCAGGGGTTATCAAAGGACAGGTGTGGCCCGGCTCGGCACACTGACGCCATTGCACAGCTCTGTGACACTCCGTATTGGTGAGAGAGAGTGCTTGTCCAGGCCTGTGTGTGTGGGCACAGTATAAGGAATCAGAGGCCTGTAGTGTAGATACCGGGACTGAAGCTGAGCCATCATACTAACAGCCCTTCTAAGGGGTAATCGTTTGTATCACATACAATTTACATTTAGCCTAAGGAGGGAGAGCAAGTCGCAGGAGCAGGGAGAGTGACAGAATCCATTCTGTAGACAGGGATTAGGCCTGTGCAGTCCATTGCAAAATATTTAGCTACAGCATTTTTGTTTTTTGTGTGAAATAATTGAACATATAGTGATCCATCAAGTGTTATGTGCTTTGTAGTACATTTTGGTTTTATATAACACTCCAAAATAGTGTTGAAATTTTTTCTGGATTAAATTATTCACCCATACAGTATTCCTTTGTCTCTGGTACATTTCTGTGATCATTAACACTCCAAAAAAGCGTAAAAAAATGTCTGGGTTACATTTATCAGCAATACAGTATTCACTGGTCTGGGGTACATTACTGTGATATATATAACACTTAAAAAAAGCATTTAAGAATGTTGTTGGGTTAAATTTCTCACCCATATAGTATTTATAACACACCAAAAAGTGTTAACAGTTTTTGCTGTACTGTCATCCATACAGTGTGACGTGCTTAGTGGGGGACAAAGATAGCAGAACCACGCTAGTCTCCCGAGGAAGTGAATGGAGGAATATTGAAGCCAGAGGAAGCTGGCATAACAGCAAGGGGTGGCAGAAGTCTGTGGTCCGGATTCAGCCAATTTCCCGGAACCGCCAAGGCTCGAAACCAGGCTCAATCCTTTAAGGCTGGTGTTCTTGTGGACTGAAGATCCAGGATCCAGGAAATGGTGAGCGGACTGCGGGATCTAGGCTGGTCAGAAGAGACAAGGAGGCGAGCCAGAACCAGGTCTGGAGAAATGTTATCGGGCTTGCTCGCAGCAAGGTACCGAGAGTTGGCATCACGGGGGGTGGTCATTACTTACGACCATCAGTGGAGAACGGGGTCCATTGAAGAGTTTGGGACCTGTCCTCACATCTCATTTAACCATATGGCAGTAGAGATGGAACACTTGCCTCGAAGGCTGCATGAGCAAATGACTGGAAGCACAATTATGGTCCTCAAAATGGAGGGTTAACATCGCTGGTATGCAGTGGGTATGATCCCAGAAGGAAGGGAGAAGGATGAACCCTTCTTGAGAAATGAATAGGCCTGGGAGAGGCTCCATGAGGGGGCTTGAGACAGGGTTACTACCACCCCTGAGAGATCATACTATCCTTGGAATTTCCCACCTCCTATGCGGGAGCAGGCGATGGTGCAGGTAACACAGGGGTTGTTGCCCATTTCTATATGTTAAGGGTTTGTGCACTACCAGAAGCTGAGTCACTTACAGCCCAGGCATAAGGGAATCAGGTTCCAGGAAGAAGGTGGAGGCAGTCCCCCAGCCTCCCAAGGAAGGAGAAGAAGCGGACACCTGAAGAAGATTACTGTATTATCCTCCTTATAATGTTTTACTGGCTTTGCACTTTGGGCAAAGCCTTTATGAGTGTAGGAATACATAACTACACTTTCAAAATATTTAAATGAGGCCCACCAGTTGTTGCCTCTCAGGGGTCTATGGATGACCGTCCTTATAATTTTTTCGTATCTTTGCACTTTATGCAAAGTCTTTATGAGTGTAGAAGTACATAAAGTACACTTTCAAAATATTTAAGTTCAAAATTTATTTGTGGAATCAATTAGTCATCTATATAGTTTAACGTGGTTATTGATACATTACAGTGTTATGTAAACTAAAAAAATAAGGTAAAAAATTTGGCTGGTTTAAATGTCTCAGCCACACACTATTCTGTGGTCTGGGGTAAATTTCTGTAATACCTAACCCTCCAATTTCTGTAATACCTAACCCTCAAAAAAAAAAAATGTTCAAAAATTTATCTGGATTCAATTACTCATCCATAGAGTATAATGCGTTCTGCAGTACATTTAGTTGGTATATAACCCTCCCACAAATTGTTCAAAAATGTATCGAATTTATATTGCTCACCCATAGAGTATTATGTGTTCTTAGATACATTTTGGCTATAAAAGATCCAGGAAGGTAAAAGATCCAGGAAGGTACCAGGAAAGATCTTTGAACAAATTATTAAAGAACATGTATGTAAGTACCTGCATAGGAATGAAGTGATTAAACAGAGTCAGCATGGGTTTGTAACTAATAAGTCATGTCAGACCAACTTAATTTCCTTCTATGACAGAATCACTGACTGGATGGATCAGGGAAATGCTGTAGATATAGTATATCTTGACTTCAGCAAAGCATTTGACAAAGTATCTCACACAATCCTTATTGAAAAAATGATTAAGTATGGAATGGATGAGGCAACTCTTAGGTGGATTCATAACTGGCTTAGTGATCGGTCCCAAAGAGTGGTCGTAAATGGCTGCACATCCAGTTGGAAGAATGTCTCAAGTGGGGTACCACAGGGCTCTGTCCTGGGCCCTGTATTGTTCAACATCTTTATCAATGATTTAGATTAAAGGAATTGAGGGTAAGCTGATTAAATTTGCTGATGACACAAAGCTAGGAGGGATAGCTAATACTAGAGAAGAGAGAGAGAGGATTCAAAAAGATATAAATAAACTGGAGCAGTGGGCAGCAACTAACAGAATGGTTTTTAACAGGAAAAATGCAAGGTACTACATCTGGGAAATAAATGAAAAAAGCGTATACAGAATGGGAGGAATAGGGCTAAGCAACAGCACATGTGAAAAAGACTTGGTATACTAATAGATCACAGACTGCACATGAGTCAACAGTGTGATGCAGCAGCAAAAAAGGCAAATACAATTCTAGAATGTATTAACAGAAGCATACAGTCTAGATCACGTGAAGTCATTATTGCCCTCTACTCCTCTTTGGTCAGACCTCATCTGGAATACTGTGTCCAGCTTTGGGCACCACATTTTAAAAAAGACATCAACAAACTGGAGCAAATTCAGAGAAGAGCGACCAGAATGGTGACTGACCGGTCTGCAAACCATGTCTTATGAGGAACGGTTACAGGATTTGGGAATATTTAGCTTGCAAAAGAGAAGACTAAGAGGAGACTTAATAGCTGTCTACAAATATCTCAAGGGCTGTCACATTGTAGAAGGATCATCTTTATTCTCATTTGCACAAGGAAAGACTAGAAGCAATGGGATGAAACTGAATGGGAGGAGACACAGATTAAGATATTAGAAAAAACTTTTTGACAGTTAGGGTGATCAATGAGTGGAACAGGCTGCCACGAGAGGTGGTGAGTTCTCCATCAATAGAAGTCTTCAAACAGAGGCTGGACCGATATCTGGGATGATTTAGTGAATCCTGCTTTGAGCAGGGAGTTGGACCAGATGACCCAGGAGGTACCTTCCAACTCTACCATTCTATGATTCTATGATTCTATGGTATCTAACCATCCAAAAAATTGTTTCAAATTTTTTCGGTATTATATTGCTCATCCATACAGTATTCCGTATTCTTTGGTACATTTTAATGGTATATAATACTACAAAAAAGCAGTGCGAAATTTATCTGGATTCACTCATCCATACAGTTTTACATAAAAATCCAAAATAACCTTGAAGAAATATTTATGGATTCAATGATTCATCCATACACTGTAACGCGGTTCTTGTTACATTTTGCTGGTATATTAAACTCACAAAAAAGCTTCCAAAACTTTTTACGGATTCTGTGATTCATACATACAGTTTAACGTGCTTTGTGTAATACTACGGTGGTTTAACATTTTTATAAACCGTTTGGCCTGGTACAGGTCATAATATTTTTGATCAAAAAATTGACTATTGTCATATATACTGTAGAACCTGCTTTGCGTGAAATTTTGTTGGTTTTAAATAAAAAACAAAATTAGCTACTACAGGTGTACTTTCTTAATATTTTAATGAGGCCGTCCAGTTGCTGGCTTCAAGGGTGTAGGATGACCCTGTTTGTGGCAGGCTTTGCACTTAGTGCATAGCCTTTACGAGTCTAGGAGACCTATACATGACAATGTGACCAGAATGTGTATGAGGCCTCCTTTATGTCTAATACATACTGTATCCAAGTCCCTCTGAGTCTCTTATTTTTGGCAGTTCTAAAATTTCGGTTACTTAAATTATTTTTTTTTAATGCTTTTTAAATTTTCCCCTATATACAAGTGATTATACAGGAAAGAATGATTATTTACATTTTTTTCCTGTAAAATGCAATTTCTCATGGGTTTGGAATGTTTTATTGTCAGTTCTTAAAGTGGAGTAAAAGTGTGACACCATTGTTCTCAGCAGCGATCCGATCTGGGGGTCAGAGATGCTTCCAGGGGTCTTCCCCATGCTGATCTCCTCCACTTTTCCCATCCATTTCAACATTTTTATTGCCCCCATCCCCCAGACCTCTTCTTTAGGGTCTGCCGGAAAAAAGCTCGGCTCTCCCATTGACTCCCATTATACTTGTTACTGGAGACGAGCCTGCGAGTATTAGGAATATTCTCGGTTCCAGTATTGAGCACTGGAGCATTTTGCTGCTCGCTCATCTCTAATTATAATGAATTATTACTTTCTGACGGCGCCGAACCCTGTAATTTCCTTCACACCCATATAGTTCCCTGTGGATTATAAATTTGCCACTCACCGATTCCGCCGGCCACCATGGAGGTCATGCAGTAGGTGCTGGCGGCGGAGCAGTTGGTCGCCGTCATGCAGTTGGTGTTGCTGCTTTGTCCATTGCACGTGTAGCAACTTAAGGAGTAAACTGAGGGGAACAAGCACAACGTCTCATTAATTGTCAAAAATCATCCAATAACTATTACAGACTAGGAAATGTGTGGAATATAACCCAGAGTATGCCGCCTCTCACATTCATTGTAGCCTTGATGGAAAGCCAAGTAATACAGTGAGTCGATAGATTAAAGGGGCAGCGCACTCACCTGTGCCAGAGCAGAGGGCAGCGACCAGCAGGAGGCTTGTGTAGGCGGCCATAGCAGTGAGCTGAGATGCACTGTGGATACCGCCGGTCAGCTCCTTATATACATGCCTGTAATTACAGGTCACTATTAGAGGCCGCTGGGAGCAGCACTGGGGGCTGCTTGTGTTGTGGTAACTGCATTACACAAGGGATCACCAACAATCACTGTAGCCGCTCATCAGCGGGGGAATGTGGAGGATGCCTCAGGGGACTTAAGGAAAAAATGAAATAATGACTCATGGCCAAAAAAAAAACCAATCCTCAGCTTGGGCCAAGAGATCAGTTGTGGTGATCCCCAGTGATGGTGCCAATCTCTCCCCAAGTACCAGGTGTCCCCTCAACCTATAGATGCACCAATCAACCCCCAGGATGGGCAGCGGAGCCATGGCCATAAATGACGAGGAGCACAGATCTGGGGGCTGCGTTGGTACAGTACCCCACTTGGTACCCCAGAGTCGAGAACAGAATCGGTGATGTGTGCTGATGTAACTTTCCTGACACCCACTGCTCCAGAAACAAAGTAGAAAACTACGGCACTCGGAGGTAACGCAGGGCAGGGCGTCAGCGGGTGGATCAGCCGGAGTGTTACCAGCGGCCAACATTTTGGTCAGATCCAGGAACTTTGTCCAAGTCATCATGTATAGCTGTCTCCATGAGTCTTCTCAGCACCAACCCAATCCTCCCGACCACTAAAATCCCTATTTTGTGCCGAGACCCTCTGACTGCTCCAAATTCTGACGCCTCCAGACTCAACTGAACTTCTTACTTTGAGTCTTTCAGATGTTACAGACGTTCTCTTGAGATCTGTCACCCACTTAACCCCTTTCCTAAGAGCACCCCACTAAAAAGATGCAAAAATATGCAACATAATCCCAGTAATTAATAAGTTCACCCGATCACACTTCTGTCCTGTCTGCAGCTGACCGGATCAGTTGTCCTATCAAAGCCTCTTATGGAAAAAAAACACGTACATTTCCTACCGGTAATGTGTTTTTACGGAACCCATGACAGCACCAACGAGAGAGGGGATCAGCCCTTCAAGAACAGGGAACCTTTAAGATAAAAAGGGCTGCTCCTCTCTCCACATCAGTGGATTACAGAGCATGATCAGACCTCCGAGTTAGTGTACAGACATGTATATACATTTATACAAACTATACTGACTATATCAATTATCCTTAACCCCACTTTAAGTGGAAAACTATATACAGTAACCCACCAATCAAAAGGTGAAGGCTTAGTAACGGGAGGGAATATAAGGGTGCTGTCATGGGTTCCATAAAAACACATTACCGGTGTTTTCCTATCACCCATGACTGCACCAATGAGAGAATTACAGAGAATTACTCTATCAGGGAGGGACCACAGCCTGTAGAACCCTTTTCCCAAGCGTGAGATCAGAAGCGGCAGAAAAATTCAGTCTATAGTGGCTATAAAAGGTGGAAGGTGACGACCACGTAGCTGCCTTACAGATCTGTTCAATGAACACTGCTCTTTCAGTCCAAGACGTTGCCATCGCTCTCGTAGAGTGGGCCCTCAGGTTGTCAGGGACCAGTCTTCCCGCACCTACATAGGCCAATCCGAAAGCTTCCCTTATCCACCTGGATAGGGTACCCTTCAAGGCTCTCGTTCCCTTCCTAGAACCCTGGAAGGAGATAAATAAAGAGATAAATAAACAGAGCCCTATCCTTCCTCCAAGGTTTTGTTGGCAGCAAATAGTGAAGGAGGCATCTCCTGACATCTAGGGTGTGGAATTTCTTTTCCCTATCATTCTTTGGGTTAGGACAGAAGGAAGGTAGAGATTTCTCCTGCGACCTATGGAACCTAGATACTACTTTAGGCAGACAGGCAGGATCAGGTTTTAAAACTACCTTATCATCCATAACCATGGTAAAGTGCGGATCTGCTGATAGAGCCTGTATGTCACTGATTCTCCGTGCTGATATAAGGGCTACTTAGAGTATAGTCTTCAGTGTAACTAGTTTCATGGACCTTTCAGCTAAAGGTTCAAAGGGGTGTTCAGTTAAAGCATTCAAGACCAGATTCAGGTCCCATGGAGGGACCCTGGTCACCCGGACTGGTCTGGATCAAGCACAGACCTTAATAAATCTGACCACTCACCAATTACCTGCTGGGTTGCAATTATATACCTGATACCTGAACTTTTGTAAGGGCAGGCCCGGACTGTAGTCGTGACCTGGATTACCGTAACATCCATGTCTGGCCCATCCCCTACATGAAACTGTGTTCCTCCCTCTGCCGCACCTGTATCTCCAGATTCCACTTTCCATGGGCGCTTCCCAGGCACCGACGGTCCCTCTTCCAGGCGACCCCCAGTAATGGAGACACAGTCCAGAACAACTTGAACACTCTACTGAATTCTTCACACGTTATATCCACAGTTGGCACAACAGGTATCACAATAGTTTCCTTTTCTCTCCCTGCCTTGCTGTCACTTCTGTGCAGTACACGCCCGGACCAGACCGTCCCAGACTGTTCCCCAGTTCCTTCCAGGCCCAACCTTGCCATAATGACATCTTCTTCTCCTTCGCCTCAGAACTGAATTCATCAGTCACTAGGTTTAGTGGCCCCCGGTGAAGCATCTGGCCAGTCTGCACTGAAGTCGTCGAAGCTCCAGCTCCCCTCAGTTCATTGTCCCAGTCAACTTCTGCCCTAAAAGCATTTGCCTAGGCGGTAAGGTGCCACATCTTTCCTCTTCTGTCTAGACCCACTGCGATACTATGCAGCGGCCGTGGGTAACATGGTTTGCTATACTTGGAATGTTGCGTGTCTGCCGGTTGTCCGGGCCTAAGCCCTTGTGGACCCTTGGGCACGCTGGCCCCATCTTAGCTAACTTCCTAAAGACCTTACACTACTACCCGGCAGCCCCTCCTACACTTAACCCTATGAGAACTAACTAGAAACTCTACCTAACTAGGCCCACTAGTATGCCCCCACCTAGTGGCCCGTGACAGTCTACACTTACACGAATATATATACTATATACTAAATTGCCCTCCTCTAATGCCCCAACAGGATGCACTTAACTTTCCCTAAGCTATACAAAACAGCAAAACACATTATTATACAAAGGAACGTAAGCAATAAACAGATATGCGTATATATACACAATGGTGACACATAAGAATGTGGCAGTACCATTAATATTAGTAGTAGTACACAGTATTATTTAACAATACCACCAAACGTTATGCTTATACAATAACTATTTACATGCTGCCACATTATATACACTTAAGGTACTGTCACACTAAACGAGATCGCTAACGAGTCACCGATTTTATGACGCAGTAGCGATCTCGTTAACGACGCAGCTGTGTGTGACATGTAGCAGTGATGTGGCCCCTGCTGTGATGTCGCTGATCGCTCATGAACTTTCTGAGCCGTTTTTTGGGCGTTGGTGTCCTGCTGGTGAACCTGAATCGCTGAGTGTGACACCCTTTATGAATGACTTCACCAGCGTCGCAGGTGGGACTAGGTTTTCCCAGCGACCGCAGAGGTCGTTATACAGATCGCTGATGAGTTGTGTTTGGAATCTAACTAGCGATCACATAGCGATCGCACCAGCGATCTCGCCAGGTCGTGTCGTTGTCGTGATCGCTGGTGCGATCGCTAAGTGTGACAGTGCCTTTAAGGGGTGGGGCGAAACAGAAACACTCTTTCACCTCCTTACACTTTCAAGGTACTGACTGCCAGGTCCTATTCTTGCCCTTTCTGAAGGAACTCCAGGATTTCTTTAAGGGGTACCTTTCCTTCCGGAGAACACCCTGTAGACAATAAGATTTATTTCCAGGTGCTACCGACAACTTTTGTAGTGACCGGCTTCCTACTTACAAGTAAAGTAGAGATCAGGTTAGTAGAGAACCCCCTACCCTCTAGCACTGACCTCTCAAGTTCCAGGCTGTTAAGTGCAACCCAGTCACCTGAGGATGGAACACGGGCCCTTGTGCTAGAAGGTCCGGGATCTTTGGAAGGACCCATGGCTCCGTGACTGACTTGCTCCTCAGCCAAAAGAACCAGGGCCTCTTGGGGCAAATGGGGGCTATGAGTATTACCCTCGCACTGTCTTGCCTGATCTTCCTGAGGACTGCTGGTATTAGACAGATTGGGGGAAAGGCGTAGGCCAGGGTGAAGCCCCATTTGATTCGAAAGGCGTCCACCGCATGGGGGCTGTCTTTCAGATTCACTTTGCTGTTCTGTTGAGTGGCAAAAAGGTTGATTTCCGGTTTCCCCCACGTCCACCAAACGCCTGAATATTGTCATTTTGAGGGACCATTCGCCCTGCAAAAGTGGCCTGCGGCTCAAAAAAATCTGCTGTTACATTGTCCTTTACCCTGATGACAAAATGTTCCTCTCTGCGAGGCTGAAAATTCATTTGGTTACACACATTAGGGAACAGGACCGAGTGCCCCTTGATGATTTAGGTATGCCACAGTGACCTGGTTGTCCGACAATATTTTCACATGATGGCCTCGCAGGAACGGTAGGAGACTCTGCAACGCATTTTCTACCGCCAGAAGCTCCAACATATTTGAGGAGGCTTCCGTTTCTACTGCTGACCATGTTCTCTGTACCAGAGGTCGTCCAGATGTGCTCCTCACCCCCTGGAACTGGTGTCTGTGGTAACTACCCTGGTGACGTGAGGAAACCACAGGACCCCCTCCCAAAGGGATTTTACGCCCAAACACAAGCGGAGTGAATGTATAACTTCCCGAGCAGGGGCGGACATATCATTGGTGCAACCTGTGCAGCCGCACAGGGGCCCAAGAGGTGAGGGGGCCCGTTTATACCTCCAAACCAGGTGCAATTTTGCATGTTTAGGAGATTTTGGGCTGCAAAGGGCCCATGTATTGTTCTTGCACAGGGGCCCATTTCTGACTTTGTCCACCAGTGCTCCCAAGGTAGCGTCAGTGTACCTTCTAGACACCCCTGCAATGAATGTTGGCTTTGCAGGACGAACCACTGTGTGAGAGACAAGGGAGAATCCATTTTGGATTTTAAGTTCAGAACAACTCCTCCACTCCTGAAATGTGCTCCCACCCTTGCATTCCCCAAGGCCATAAAAAGCCATGCAGTGTTTATCTTTAATTAAAAACCATCCACAGTTTTAGACTGAAAATTCAACTCTCAGAGATGGGAGGAGAGAGGCTGCACAAGCCCAGGGGTGGGCGCAGAGTGTGGGAGGAGCAGCCACGGAGATAAGTGTCAGCTCCTCACTTGGAGCTCAGTTTGTAGTTTTCTTTTGGCCAGAGGACCCGTTATCAGAGGGAGCTAGGGAAGCCTGTAACTAAGATTTGGACTTGTGATCCATCAGCGCCTCCCTGTGGTCACATGCTACATAACATGGTAATTGCAACCTATCTATACCCTATCCCTTGTACTACACCCCTGACTGCATACTTGTATATTGTTCTGTAAATATCTGCTTGTATAGTTCTTGTGCTCCTTTTAGACGATTAAATATAAAACTAATCTTGGGCTGATCTTTTATCACGATCCACGAATCCCCACGTCCGCACGCTCGGTTGGTTATATGATACGCTACCCGGGTAGGTTCCTGACCCGATATAAGCCTGCTGTCGGACAGGGCTTATTTCAAACGAGGAACTGGTGGCAGAATACCGCATTGTTTTAGTGAGGAACTCTGGCAGTGACGGCCGGGAGGTTAATATACACTGCTCAAAAAAATAAAGGGAACACTCAAATAACACATCCTAGATCTAAATGAATGAAATATTCTCATTGAATACTTTGTTCTGTACAATGTTGAATGTGCTGACAACATAATCACACAAAAATAATCAATGAAAATCAAACTTATTAACCAAGGGAGGCCTGGATTTGGAGTCACACAAAATTAAAGTGGAATGTAA
>VIAB01009444.1:9207-19537 GCA_009801035.1 Oophaga pumilio | reverse complement strand
GGTGCTTTGTTTTTTCTTTTGCGATCGCCGTTATATGGCGATCGTAAAAGAGGGGGGACTGCGGGGGATCCTTATTATGTTCTCTGGGGTCTCGCCCGCCATTTTCTTTGCCAGAAATAGACGCGGGGAGACATGGGAGGCCTGGGGGGGCACCGGGGGGCTGATCGGAGGTCCCGGTTCTCTCCCGATCACATCAGAGGAGAGAGAAATTAAATGGAAAATCGCTTTTTTTTGCCATCACTGTTATAGGGTTAATAATGGCGATCGCAAAAGCGGGGTCGGTAAAAACCGACCCGAATCATGTTCTCTGGGGTCTCGGCTACCCCCGATAGCCGAGACCCCCGGAGAAAATCCGACTCTGGGGGGCGCTATAGGCTTTTTCCACAGCGCCGTTAATTAACGGCGCTGTGGTTTAAATACCCTTAACTACCGTCGTTAAAAGGCGTATCGGCGGTCGTTAAGGGGTTAAAAAGCAGCTAAAGAGTTGTAATTCGTAAACCATTACTTTAAGTAGGATGTGAATACCCTCAAACTAAGGCCACGTTCAGTGTTTGGTCAGTATTTTACATCCGTATCTGTAAGCCAAGATCATTAGTGGAAAAATCAGAGGAAAAGCATAATAGAAACTCGTCACCACTTCTGTATTTCTCACCCACTCCTGGTTTTGGCTTACAGATACTGATGTAAAATACTGACCAAATACTGAACGTGGCCCAAGCTGAGACTCTGCACTTTAAGTCCATATTGATTTATAGAACTGTATCTTGAGTTTATTTTGGTTAACTGCTAAAATGCCAAAACGTGTCACTATCTAACTATTTCTGGACCTAACTGCATGTTCTATTTAATGGCTGCAGTAATAAGTACCTAGGAACCATGAGTGAAGGCTTTGTAATAAGTTGTGACAGTTGCACTGTCTGGGGATGTGCTGCTTTTATGTATTGGCGCTGACTTTTTATACATTTTTGTTGTTGACATAGAGAAACCGGAAGTCTCAGCAGACTGATTACGTCTTTAAGGGAAAACATCTTGGGAAGTCCGGTGGAAATGCTCAAGTTATCTGTGCCGTCTCTGGTATATGCATTGCAGAACAACATGGCATTTGTGGCACTAAGTAATCTTGATGCAGCAGTTTATCAGGTATCAATGAGCGTAATCCTCCTAGTTTGTGTATGAAAAAAATGTGTCTTTCTATATACACCTGTGTGTGCGCGTGCATATGTATATAATATAAATATATATATTATAATTTATTCTTTTGGTATAGTGTGTAATGATTTACTTTGTTGTAAAATGTGTCACTGACGGTGTGTTGTCAGTGATTCGGAAGAATGTATCTGGGCTGTGGAGTTGTCTGTTTTCTTGTCCATCACTGATTTGTTTCTCTTTGTAGGTGACGTACCAGCTCAAAATTCCATGTACCGCCTTATGTACAGTGCTGATGCTGAATCGATCCCTCAGCAAACTTCAGTGGTTCTCCGTCTTTATTTTATGTGGCGGTGTCACACTAGTACAATACAGCCCGGCAGAGGCCACACGGGTCCAAGTAAGTTGGGTGCCGAGTTACGTAGACAGTGTCTTATATTATTTGATGATCTACCTATGAGCTTTTCAGGGCAATGTTGATCCTTCCATTTAGCAGAGCTTTAGTGTGATGGGTTTCAGTACCTAAATGTGTGGCTAATAAGGTGCATTAATAGATAGTCATTTCCTGTTAATTGATCCAAGAATGATTATTTTCCTAGCATATAAAAGCGTCAGTGGTCTCCTGATCTTCTCTGAAGCCATACAAGGTAAATAGTGGTGTTCATCTGACTTTTACATCTCCTGCCATCTTACATATTAGATTAGATTACCGATTTGTGCAAAACTCCACTCCAGCTTGGGCCGTGGGCACAGAGCAGTGTATGGGCTCAATGTCCATAAATCACTCATGCCGCAGCAAAGAGATCTTGCTTGCAATCTACTTTCCAGTTAATCCCAAACGTGTTTGATGGGGTTGAGCTCGTGACTTTGCGTGCTCCACCTCAAAATCATTGTGTCTTTATTGACATTGCTTTGTGTACATGGGCAGTCATGCTGAGCCAGAAAATTACTTTTTCCAATCTGTCGCCATAGTTGGAAGCATACATTTTTCCACAGCTAATGCAATTCTGTGGGGGAAATTTGCACATAAAACTCCATTTACTCACAAGAGGAATTGACATGTTGCAGATTTCCAGCACGCACCACAGATCAGTTTACACAGCATAAAAAAAAGCACAGTGGGCATGAGATTTCTAGGAGTCCCATCCACTTGGCGAAAATAGGGTTAAAAAACTAATCATAGAAATTTAAATGTAAGGGTATGAACGAATACGTGCACGTTAGGCATTTCACGCAGAAATTTCTGCACTATTTCTGCATCTCTTGGCAGGAAAAACACAGCGTAAGATTCACATGTTTTGCTGTGTTTTTGGTGCAAATTTTTCCCCACTTATTAGTATGTAAATATACAAAAACGCTGAAAGAATTGACAGATTTAAATCTGCAAGGAAAAAAATAAGCAACGTGTGCATGAGATTTCAGGATCTCATTTACTGGCATCAGAAAGCATTGTTTCCAGGACATCCCTCCTGACAGCACCATGGAGGTTGTCCTTCCATCCTTAAGGCTAAGTGCACACGCTCAGGATTATTTGCGTTTTTTTCGCGGGAAAAAACGCGTCAAACGCATGTATTAAGCATCCTATCATTTAGAATGAATTCCGCAATTTCTGTGCACATGGTGCGTTTTTTTCCGCGAAAAAACGCATCGCGGAAAATCTAGCAACATGTTCATTAATTTTGCGGAATTCTAGCGTTTTTCCCGCTATATTATTGACTTAGAAAGTTCAGGAAAAAATGTGTCAAATCCGCGCAAAAAAAACGCACCAAAAACTGCGCAAAATCCGTGCAAAAAACTGTGCGTTTTTACCGCGAAAAAAGTCCGTTTTTGCTCAGGAATATTCTGCAAACATTCCTGAACGTGTGCACTTAGCCTAAAGGGACAGGAAACACACGAGAGGTTAAAAGACCCCTCCCACCCACATTCCCCAGTGATTTTTCCAAGTACCATACCAGGATGGATGCAATTCTGTACAAGTTAATAATCACCAATACAAAATTTAAGGGAGGGAATTACCAGTGCTGTCAGGATGGACTCCTGGAAACAATATTACAGGTAGGTTTAATCCCCTTTTTCCAGGATTTCCCTCCTGACAGCACCATGGAGAATACCAAAGTACTACATCACTAGGGTGGGACTACTGCCTGCAGAACCTTCTGGCCGAAGGCCATCTGGCTACCCGCCAAGGTATCTAGCTTATAATGCTTACAAAATGTGTTTTTAAGCTAGACCATCTAGACCATGTAGCTGCTCTACAAATCCGATCTATCGAGGCCCATGCCCTTTCAGTCCACGATGTTGCTACCGCTCTGGTGGAATGGGCTCTGAGGCCCTTGGAAATGGGCAATTTCTCAGCCTCGTAAGCTAGGGAGATGGTGGTCGTTATCCATCTAGCTAAAGAAGATTTTGATGCTTTTTTTTTTCCCCCGCATGATTGACGCTGATGCCTCCCAAGCCCTCTTAAGGAGTCCATCTGCTGTCCTGTCCATAGACGAATCTTCAAAGGGAATTGAAGTCTTTTTTCACACTCTGCTGGCCCAGGTCTTTATATCGTCCGGGTCAACCGTTAGACGGAGCCTGAAATCCCGAGGAATGACCAAACGCTTCTCGGCATCCTCCCACTCCTTCATAATGATTTCCCGGATGTGGTTGTTTACAGGAAAAACACGATGTATCTGTGACCTCAGGCCACCAAACATTTCATCTTCTACTGACTGAGGTTTTTGGGATTCCTCTATCTGCATTGTGTTCCTAACAACCCGCAGTAGCTCATCTGTGTCATCTGAAGAAAAAGGTACCTCTTACCCACCTCAGGAGGTTCTGAGTTAAACTTCCTCAAAGTCCGAGCTTATCATCTGAGGATTGATCCATTCCCCATCTTGATCTCTTGGGACGGGGACCCTGTTGGCGAGATTGGACTGGTAAGAGGTCCAAGATGGAAGCCTGGACCTCCTCTCTATCCATGGTGCGCATTTCCGTCAGAAAGGAAGACTGATAACTTTAAGGGTGCATACTTCACATATCTTGTTTAGTCCATGCATCTGGTAACTTGCTATTACAGATGGCGCACCTGCTGGATTTCCCAGAGGACTTGCCAGTCCTTTTGGGGGCAGGTGTCATCGTGGCTGGTATTGTATTTTCTTATGCAAATACAGAGCCGCTTACTAACCCATGGTATCCTCAGTTATAGTACCCTTGCCTTTAAGGTGATTCAGAAAAACGACATTCCTGAGTCCTCCCTGCTGATCCAAAGGTTCTCTTTGTCACAGCCCCATACAGATCAATGCAGCTTTTATTTCCTACCTTGTCCTCTCCCAGTGCCCTGGCAGGTCCTCTTCAGAATCCCCCTGGGCGTCATTCCGGCTTCGCCTCGTCTGACATCACCGGAAAGTGCCCCTGACCTCCGGAGCACACTGCGTTCCAGCCTGGAACGCATCCGGAGGTTCTTCTGCCACGCCCGGAAGTGACGTGTGTGGATGCCAAGAGCCCTCTCTGGGAAGAAAGCGGCTCCAAGCCCAGAGCTCCTGCTCAACTGGGCGCATGGCTGAGGAAACCCCCTTTGGGCCGACCTCTTGGCAGGGGGAAGGAAAGGATGCACCCCTGATCCCCCAGAGCTCGCAAAGTAATCCAGGAAGTGCCAGAGTTCCAACCCCGACCTTCCACGTCTGCTCTCGTGTCTGTCTTTATAGGGACAGGAAAAACACTGGGGAGTGTGAGTGGAAGGGGTCTTTTAACCTCTTGTGTGTTTCCTGTCCCTATAAGGATGGAAGGACAACTTCCATGGTGCTGTCAAGATGGACTCCTTAGAAAAAGATAAAATAAAAATTTTCCCCATGGTGGACACCTCCTTCTGAAGCATCTTCTGGGCTTGGTTTCAGAACCATAGTGATGGTGTACAAAGGTTAACTCTTGTTTTTTACAAATTCTTTTGCACCTGACAGTACTTTTTTTCATATAGTGTATGATGTATAATACTGCATGTTCTCCTGCACCGATTTCTCCTTAGTCGGAGAAGATGACAGAATGTTTGTGAAGTAGGTGTGGTAATCCTTCACCAGACAGTTTATGTAAGTGAAGTATTGGGCCCTGCTGGGAATTCCCCATTCCTGCTACGTGGCAGCAAATAGGGTTCTGTTGCCTTTTGACATGTCATGACATTTGTCTATTGTTAATTTGTTCCTCTATTTTTTTTATTCACTGTCAATCTCACTTCATGGGAAAATAAATAATCACAGAAAAGAAGTCAAAGAATAAACTATGGAGTGTGAATTCCCCCCACCCTGGTGTTTGCAAAGAGGCCACTGACGCAAAAAGTCCTAATTAATAACGTACTTTACCTTCACTTCTAATGAAGTTGAAAATGTAAATACTTTATGACATCCATCTTAATGTATTTTGGGCGAGGTGACAGATTCCCTTTAATGTCACATTGTCGTACTTTTGATGGGAAGACGACTCCTGAAATGAATAAACTATATATACTGTTGTTAGCTATGCATATAATTATACTAGAGGTAGCCATGTACACAGTTTACTATAATATATATAGTTTGACATCATCTGTAATCCTTTAATAACCAAGACATTTTGTGTTCTTATGCTTTAATTTTTTTCCTCCCCTTGTTCCAAGAGCCTTAAATAGTATATTTTGATTGGACTTTTTCAAACACCACAATGTGAAGTATGATGTATTTTTTTTAATTTCTTGATCTTTGAAGGAGGAAAAAAGATTATTATTTTTTTTTTTTAACTTTTTAGTCCCCTTAACCTGTAATTGTTTAATTGGCTACAGTATGGTCAGTATGGTGCACACACAGCAGTAATCGTATTATTTAAAGATTGCCAGCATATCAGCGGTTAAACTATAGTTAGAGGTATATGCAGGTGCGTATGAAGTGCAGCTCCTGAGTTACTTCATACTTGCCCTAGTGGCTCATGAAGAAAATGTACTTTATAGGTCTTTAATCAGTTAAGACACCTGGGAAGTCAGGAAAGAGTCACCCCACTATACTCCTTGTGCTCAAGGCTGCAAACCTGAATTTTTTTTTCTTGGACAACGTATTCAAATTTCATGGACAATTTTTTTTCATTTATTTATTTTTTTTAACAGACAAATTGAATAACTAATGAATGCTTGAGATAATAAGAATATGTCTGTGGCTCGGTGTAACCTAATTTGTATGTAAAATGATAATGCTGATCGCATTGACCTGCTAAAGTGCCATCAGACACGATAACGGTGGAGCAGTACAATGCTGTATAGGATAGTTGTGTAGATTCAGTAATCTGACACTTGGTGTGACATATGGAATGAAGTGGAGCTGACGGACTGAAGTGCGGAAATCGCAGGTTTACAGTTGTTCTGTTGACAGATGGGATCATATATCGTGTGACCGCAGAAGAATGGGTGCAGAAGTCACTGAGGAAAGAGCAATATTGGCTTGCACTCCTGGAGTAGCATTTGTCATTCTGCGCATACAATTAGTTTCTGCTGGTTCAGCCTGGGCTGGAGGCGCTGTCATACCAAAGTCGATTTACTGGCCATCAATAATGGAGACCATCTTTTACAGTGAAATATGCAGTCCTGTTTCTGCACATACTACCATAACACAAACTGATTGCTCATTAAAGGGAAACTATTCGTATAGTGACTCTTGCGTTTATCACTTTGCAGATTGAACAGAACCATTGGCTGGGATTTGGCGCTGTGGCAGTTGCCGTGCTGTGCTCTGGATTTGCCGGTATATACATTTTGAGATTATTTTATTAAGATCGTTGCACAAGAAAAGCTGTGTCCGTTGTGGTGTAGAGTTACTGATCTAGTCAGAGTAATGTGGGCTCTGAATGTGACCACTATGATTTTACTGTGTATTCCACACTGGTAAGTGATGAAGAGTGTGACTGCAAATCAAAACGTGCAGTATCCGCTGTATGAGCCAAGTGACAAAAAAGATAGAAGAACCAGCATATGTGGGTAGAAGTAAATTAATATTTATTCCAAAATTGTTAAACATTTTCATTAGTGTATCTTCCATAAAGACTATGTAAAAGTTTAATAGCGTAAGCCATGGGAGTGATTACGCATTGTGAACCTTTGAACTGTCTAAGAACAAGAGTTCAAGGTTCGAAACGCGTAATAACGACTGTGTCTTATAAACCTTTTGCCTACTCTTTTTATTGACCATACCCTGAAGTTGAACTCCGTATTTATTCCAAAATTGTTATCTAGTCGTGCTGGATCCCCTGCTATCTTGGAACCTTCTATATGAGCCAGGGTATAGGTGAACATAGCAACGTAGCTTACATTGTTGATATACTATCATATAGAGTGGCTAAAACCACAACACACAAGATCAACAAAAATATCAAATAGATCAATTGATATAACAAAAATATATTTAGAAAAATACAATATGTGTGTGTGTGTGTGTATATATATATATATATATATATATATATATCTCGATCCATATGGATATATATATAGATAGATAGATATACACACACAGACACCTAAAATAGATCAAGTGTGTGGCAGAACAAGGAAAGTGGTGACCACTCAGTGAAAAATGAAACCAAGACACAGATTAAAAAGGAGGAATACCAGACAAGAAATCAGTGTACAGTAATAGAAAAATTGTATTAGTTAATTTTTAAAGATGGCAATAAGGCAAATCACAGTAATAAAAAGGATTAAAACCACAATGTGCACACAACAGGTACATAGAAAATATAATATTTAAATCATAAAATAAACTCCAAGGTAAATTAGTATAAAATCAAACAAATCTGATAAAAAACAAGTGTGGGTGTTTAAAGTGTAATAATTAATGGATATATAAGTACATCAGTACTCAATGTGCAAAAAATGCAATAAAGATATAAAACTAAGTGCCAGTAAACGAATATATAATACCAGAATAGGTGCTAAACAAAGTGTGCCAATAAAAATGTACCAGACTATATGCCGCAATATACAAAGTACCTCGAGGGGTTAAAGTCCCGTGTGTGCACATGTGCCCTGATGAGTGTTTCGGTTTGACTTCCTTTTTCAGGGGGAGTACCTGAAGGATGTTGCAGGCAACAGATCGCTCTCCACGGCGTCTCCAGACTGTCACGTGCTGAGTGTGAACCTGCTGCCTGCAACTTCCTTCAGCATGACCGGTTTGGCAGTGGGTCAGTAATGGTGTGGGGTGGCATTTCTTTGGAGGGCCACACAGCCCTCCATGTGCTCGCCAGAGGTAGCCTGACTGCCATTAGGTACCGAGATGAGATCCTCAGACCCCTTGTGAGACCATATGCTGATGCGGTTGGCCCTGGGTTCCTCCTAATGCAGGACAATGCCAGACCTCATGTGACTGGAGTGTGGCAGCAGTTCCTGCAAGATGAAGGCATTGAAGCTATGGACTGGCCCGCCCGTTCCCCAGACGTGAATCCGATTGAGCACATCTGGGACATCATGTCTCGCTCCATCCACCAACGTCACGTTGCACCACAGACTGTCCAGGAGTTGACGGATGCTTTAGTCCAGGTCTGGGAGGAGATCCCTCAGGAGAACATCCGCAACTTCATCAGGAGCATGCCCAGGCGTTGTAGGGAGATCATACAGGCACGTGGAGGCCACACACAATACAGAGAATCATTTTGACTTGTTTCCATTTTAATTTTGTCTTGTTTTGATTTTCATTTTGACTTGTTTCCACTTTCATTTTGGGGGTCTCTCTAAATCATGATTTTTGTGTGATTATGTTGACAGCACATTCAACTTTGTACACAACAAAGTATTCAATGATAATATTTCATTCATTTGGGTCTAGGATGTTATTTGAGTGTTCCCTTTATTTTTTTTTTTAGCAGTATATTAAGGGTACCATGAAAAAGGCCTCTATAGGCTCCTGAACACACTACTTTTCTCATCCTGTTTCTTTGGTCTTTCTTCATTTTTCAGGAGTGTATTTTGAGAAGGTGTTGAAGAGCTCTGACACTTCTCTATGGGTGAGGAACATCCAGATGTACATTTCTGGCATCATCGTGACACTAGCTGGTGTCTTTATTACTGATGGAGGTGGTGTCATGGAGAAAGGGTTTTTCTTTGGCTACACTTACCTTGTCTGGCTTGTAGTCTGTAAGTATGGGCATATGTTTTATGTGTAACACATTATCAGACAGCCTGTCCAATAAAACCGGATAAACACTGATACCAATAGAAAATGGTGGGAAAAAAGAACACAATAGCCAGTAGCAATTTTATATAGACGTAACATTGAATAGGGCCTCCATGATTTTAATAAGATAAAGGGCCCAATTCATCAAGGCCAGGGTTGTTAATGAGGAGATGTGCTGGAGACATACGCTCCTGATTCATGAAGAGGCTTACGCCATGAATCAGGAGGGTTGGTCAAGCGGCTTACACCTCAATGTGAGCCTCTGCTGGAGTAAGATGAGTAAGATTTGTGACTTAGTGACCGCTGGGTGCTAGTCAAGTATTTGAGCTGCAGTTGCCACACCCTATCCTGCCCCAGCTCTACCCATTTTGTCGGAACTGGGAGAAACTGGTGTGAAAACACCAAGTCACAAAATGTTGGCGCAACTTCCAATGGGTCGGTGCATACCAGGAACACTGCTGTGCATACTACTTCTCCCCATACTTCATGAGGTACCGTAGTTTTCGGATTATAAGACACACTTTTTTCCCATAGTGATATGCACTGCATCATTACATTTATCTTGGTATCATACCTATTTGCATTGCATCCTTGATATACTAAAATACATGATGCACAGAAGTATGCCACTTATACAGTAGTTTCTTTTTTGCATTTGTTCTATGAAAGGGAACCTGTCAGCAGGATTATGCACAGTAACCTACAGACACTGTCAGGTCAGCGCCATTATACTGATTACAATGGTACCTTGGTTGATGAAATCCGTCTTGTGGTTATTTAATCTTTGTCAGTTTTGAGTTAATGATATGCTTGTGATCAGGGGCGGCATGTGTGTGTGTGGGGGGGTCTTCATGTGGGGCTCTGATTAGCTATTTATATTGCAGGCTGCTGACAGATGCTACGGCGCAGGTGGCACCATTTTTTTTTCTCTCTAGCAAGATGGCGCCGCCTGTGCAGTAGCAGCTATTGGATCGCCGCTAGCTGCTACTGCACAAGTGCGGCCGACACCATTTTCTCCT
>VIAB01009443.1:73182-86605 GCA_009801035.1 Oophaga pumilio | reverse complement strand
AGTATATACGGTACTTTGTATCTCCATTCATACTGCACCCACACACAAATGATGTACCATTTGAAAGGTAAACTTGCCCCCTTCAGCAAGAAAATAGCAAAATAAACCACACATCCACGATTTCATCACAAAATACAGTTTAAACATTAATTTTCATAAACCAGCAGTAAGGAAAAATGACATGCAGGTGGCACCACACTACCCCAAAGCACACTACCACAAAGTTTCTTATAGACATCGTAAACAAATCCAAACATTTGTCTTGGTGGCTTTCCAGCTTGCCAAACTGCTAGCCCAGCCTATTTCAACCAAATTGGAGGATTGCACACTTCACTGCAGTTGAGTTGCATATGCAAACAAATTTGTAAACATGCACTGCCTATTGAATTGCACACTTGCTCTGTTCATACTCCACCCACACAAACAAATGATTCACCATTTGATAGGTCAAATGACCTGCAGGTGGCAGCACACTACCCCAAAGCACACTACCACAAAGCTGCTTACAGACATCACAAACAAATCCAAACATTTGCCTTTGGGTCTTTCCAGCTTGGCCAAGTACTTGCCCAGCCTATTTCAGGCACATTGGAGGATTGCACACTTCACTTAAGGTGAGTCACATATGCAAACACATTTGTAAACATGCACTGCTTTCTTGCTGAACACTTCGCCCCACACACACAAATGATAACACAATTTGAAAGGTAAACTTGCCCTCTTCAGCAAGAAAAGAGCCAAACAAACCACACATTCACGATTTTATCACTAAATACAGTTTAAACATTCATTTTTATAAACCTGCAGAAAGAAACAATGACCTGCAGGTGGCACCTCAACCGGAAGACTTTTTGGGCATCTACTTATCAAACTAATTTAATGTATTACCAATCTACATATATAAATACCTGTCTGTGTTCATCATCTCATGAAATATATTTACATTTGACCAGCTTGCTTTTTCTGAAATTGCCTGCGCCCTCGATGACCAATGTGTGAAAATTTCGCATGGGCCAAGCTAGTTTATAATAATCTGTTTATACGCTGTGATGTTAGAGCCAGTATATCGTTTTGTAAGTAGCTTCTTGGGTGGGGTATTCATTGTTCAGATTGTAAAGCCAAAATAACACTTGGGATGTGATTTTATGATTCTGCTAAAAAATGTATAAGACAGTATTTTATCATATTTCGTCTCCAAAGTACTTTGCACTATTTTTATTTTGCCAATACAAATGTGAGCATTGTACAGTGGATCAGATCTCCAAATATTTGTTTTGTATCCAATCTGCCAGGAAGAGGTTGTAAAAATAAACTTTTATTCTCAACTTTCCTGTCATGCCACAGCTTTTTTTTCTTCTTCTAATAGGCTCCTTTTCCTGTCCCTCTGACCACCTGGCAAGCGCCCTGTTGACTAAACCCCCCACTGTGATTTGTTGGGTACAATGTTAATGTGCGCTACTAAGTGACCTGTAGTGACGGGTCAGCAGGTGCACCCTCTAGAAGTCTGGAGGGACAGGAAGAAGTAAGAGAAGCCAATCACGGGCTTAGTCAATGGTAGAATCTACCATAACTCAAGTCTTGTAAGGTTTTGTCCTGAGGAAGAGGTCCTGCATTAACTCGAAACGCATTGACTATTAACCTGTTTTGAAATAAAGCTTTGAAGAATATTGTCTGCCATCCATCTTTACCAGCAGTGCATATTTGGACACATACACCTGGTTTCAACATTAGTAATTCCTACTTAATTTCTCAATTCCCATGGAAGTGGTAATGGTTCAATACATTTTTTAAATAGTGCTACTGCATTTTGGCCTTGTTTTTGTTAAATTAAACTGTCATTGTTTATTTAAAGGGAATCTGTCACCTCATTTTTCATATATAAGATACGGCCACCGCCATTAGGGGCTTATCTACGGCATTCTATAATGCTGTAGATAAGCCACTGATGTAACCTGAAAGATTAGAAAGACAACTTAGATTATACTCACCCAAGGGGTGGTCCTCTGTGTTCCAGGTCCAATGGTTGTTGCAGGTCCGGGTCCAGCGCCTCCCATCTTCATGCGATGACATCATCTTCCTTGCTTCTGTTGCGGTTCCTGCGTAATTCTCAAAGGTCAGAGAGGCCCGGTCCCTGTGCACTGCAGTACTTTGCTCTGCCCTTAACAGGGCAGAGAAGTACGCCTGTGAGGAAGCGCTATGGCCCCCGAGCGATGAAGCAAGCAGGAAGGTGGCGTCACAAGAAGAAGGGAGGCGCCGGACCCGGAAATGCGACACCCATCGGACCCGGACCGTAGCAGACCACCCCTGGGTGAGTATACTCTAACTTGGTTTTCTTGTCTTTCAGGTTACATTGGGGGGCTTATCCACAGCACTATATAATGCTGTACATAAGCCCCTAATGGCGGTGGCCTTATCTTATATACGAAAAATGAGGTGACAGATTCCCTTTTAACAATGAGTTGTTCCTCTGTCATTGTATTTACATAATATTAATATCTCCTTGGTCTGGGTGCTGTCTATATCCAGCTTTCCACAGGCAGGCGTTAAACAGTCAGCAATCGCAAAACAGGCCTTCGTCCTCTCCTTCCCCCGCATGTCTCACATGTCCTGTCTGTCCAATTTTCTGTACATGGCACGTATGTGAATAAAGGACCATTGGATTTTTTTCTCCTGCTGGTGAGTGCTACATTTCCTCTTTTTATTGTTCATTTTGATTTATTCAGATTTCGTGTAAGCACCAATACCAGCTGTTACTTTACTGCGGAGTTCAGTTGTATGTGGATCCGAGTCTAAAAAGTGGTGATTTGTGCTCCCTAGTGCCGTTCACTTTTTTTCTTTGCTTTGGAGTTAAATGCAATCAGACCCAGATCTAGGTCCGCCCCTGTCTATTTTGAGGTCTGCTGGCATATAATGAGGTGAGTTACTAGAGTCAGTGACCATCCTGATTGAGAAGACATTGTCGTGGTGAAATGGCTTTTATGGTAAAAAAAAAATGTAACACTGTATTTTATGTTTTTTATATGTTATGCAATGTATTTGCTTACTGCAGTATTTCTATGCATTATTTTAATTCCATGTTATTTTTGTCTGTAAATGGCCACAGTGCATCTTACTTATACTAAAGAGGTGTACTGGTCTATGCTTTTTGACTTTGTGCTAATTTTAATAACTTCTAAGGAACAGATTTTTTATGTCCTGATTTGAATGTAAACCTAACAATTCAAAGAGTGTATACATATTTTGTCCCATCACCGTATGTCAAGCTCTACATGCCATGCTTTTAATCCTGCTATCTTTTAACTGTGAGAAAATACAAAATGGCTATATTTTCATTTAAAAATTATAGTCCCTCAAATTTTCTATTAGAATTCATGTGTTTCCACTCACTTGCTGGTATAGAACCGGTTGTGCATTGACCTTTACTTGCTCACAAACTGATTGCTGATGACAAAATCCATATTCTTTATGTACAGCTGTATAGTGTGATGCAGCTGGGCACACAACAAAAACAATGCTTTCTTGGTTCACTCCTATATTCGACTGACTATCACTGAATAGGTCATTTATCCTAAACCTTTTCATACTCATTTTTTCACGCTAGTCACATGCTGAATGCATAGCTACATGTTACGGTGATGGAAAATGCTGTTATCAGTTCAAGGTGACTAGAGATGAACTCATCTATTGCATTGTATATGTTCTTTCAAATGTATATAGTCAGCTGCCATTCATATTGCTCAGTAGATTCCAGCTATTGTGAAATACATAATGATTTACTTTACTCATTACTTTAAAAAATTTGTGTTAATAATGTCATTGTCTAGAATATAAAACTATTCACATAATTTATAACAGAAGTCATTTCAGCACTGCCATAGAATGGCGTTATGTGAACCAGGAATTATTTATAGAAAGTCTTAATTGGCCACTTTAAGGATGCGATGGGAATGTCTACCAATGCAGCCATTGATGACTTAACACATAACACATTACATGCTTTCATGAAACAAACCTTAACCTGACATTTTAAACAGCTTGAGCTGTTTTAAAATTCAAGCTAAGTTTTTTTTCATTATTTTATGTGACTTGTTATATATCAAATTAATCATGGCTACATCTGTATATTGAGTAGCAAAAGGTTAGCATCACTACAGAAACAGAAGAAAGGCCTGTACACTGTTTTTTTAATTCTCAATTAACTCCAATTCACTTTTATGAAAGTTAGGAGATGTGCGGCTGGCATGGCCCTACAGTGGTAGTGGCACTGACAATAGCCATATGGTAGAAAATTAGGATGAAGCACACAAAGAGATGAGTGGCAGTGTAGGCTAAACAAAGGTAGCCCCTGCTTGTACAGATGCTGCAACATATACAATGTCAAATTACAGCAGGTTGCAATATTGAAAACCAGGTGCACTCTACTAGATTGTTTTGTGATTGCAAGGCCAGGAGGGCATGCTGTTTCCACATAAGATCATTTGGCATGAGCTGACACTTTCCTAGCCATAAGATACCACTTTCTTTAAGAGGGTGTATTTGTGAAAGGAATCTTGCCCCATTCTGAACAAGGGCCATGCATGGAGCGTGAGTCACTTTGTCCCACCATAAAGCAGCCACAAGGTCACTCAAGAAAATTCTGAGTTACAGTACATAGACAGCCAGCAAGAGGGCAAGTTGTTGCTTGATGCACAGCAGCAACTCATTCATCGCATGAGCTTTCTCCATAGGCGGCTTTCAAGCTGTAAAAACACTTGGCATCTGTGTCACTTGTAAACGTAACTTCTCATGGACAAGCCATAAGGAAGGGGAATCAAGAGGTCTAGAGTCAAATATCAAGAGAGTTTGTCATAATCAGTGGGGCAAGACAAAGGAGTAAACAGGTCACAGTCCGAGGTCAGAATTCCAAGAGGTAGCAGATTGAGACAAAAGAGTTAGGCAAATGAATGGGCAAAGGCAAGGTTGGGAAGAAAAGATCAAAATAACAGAACACTAGAGGGCACACATGTCATCAAGCTAAAGCTGCGACTGATAATGATCTAACTCTTGTCAGTTAACTAAATAGCTAGGCAATCATTCACTAAGGAAGACACCTGGACAAAACCTAACAGTCCTGCCCTAATGGATGGCTGAGCTGTCACTCACAATACTGACAATCCAGCATGCCCCTTCCACTGATTGGGCTGTCATTCACAAAACTGACAGTCCCGCATGCCTCTGCATTCTAAAGGGCAGATGAGCTATCACTTACTGGACCCTAAGACCTCATGAATGGCAGGATAGTGACTATAACCCCTCTTCTTGGTTGACCAACAGACCCCAAGTTTCCCAGAAAACCTTAAATGGAAGGCCTGTACCAAATAGTCGTCTCTCTTTGTTCAAGATGGGACCCATGGTCTCTCCTCGGTTCAGTGTCCCCTCCAATAAACAAGATATTGAAGGGAATTTTGGATCTTTAAAGAATCCACGATCCTCTGCAATTCATACTTCCAACCTCCATAAACAGAAACCAGAGGAGTCAAAGGAGACAACACAGAAGGGACAATCTCTTTTAATAGGATCTGTGGAAAACATTCGGAATGCAGAGAGAAGGCTGAAGTTTTAATCTAAAGGCCACTGGATTGACTACTTGCAGAATCTCATACTGGCCAATAAATTCCCTAATGCTCAAATGCTTGTTTCAAGTACAATGGGAGTCAATTGGAAACCTGAGTATTCTTCTGGCACACTCTACAAAGAGGTCTGGGTGGCAGTGAAAATGTTGAAATGGATGGAAAAAGTGCTGAATGGAAGGAGAACACTATAGGGAAGACCCCTGGAAGCATCTGACTCCCAAATCGCTGCAGAGAACAATGTTGTCACACTTTTACACCACTTTAAAGACTGACAAAAAACACATTAAAAAATGACAAGAAATTGAAGTTTACATAAAAAAATTAAGAAACATTCTTTCCTGCATCATGAGTTTTATAAAAGGCAACATTTAAAAAGGATTTGAAATAATTTAAGCATATGAAAATTTCAGTGTAATTAATGAAGGAAGCAAGAACTGCCAAAAATGTGATGTAAGAGCGATTCAGATACACCCTGTAATAGACATAAAGGTGGGCCTCATATACATTCTGCTCCAATTGTCATGTATTGGTATTCCTAGATTCATAAAGGCTGTGCACTAAGTGCAAAGTCTGCCAAAAATTACAAGGCAAGAGAGATTCATCGCACTCTCTTTATTTCAGTGTTGCAAGGTTTTTATTAATTCATGGAAGCAAATATAGACAGATTATTGCTATAAATTGAGTGACAAAGTTAGACATTTTGACCCTGCCAGGGTCTTTTTCTTTAAGTAAGTGCCACAAGAAGCCATGACAGCAGATCACCATATAGCATGTGCCTTTTGAAGTCCTTCGCTTTTAAGAAATAACGACGGACAGGTATGGTATATTGCTGTTTTTTTATTTTAGTTTTATTACAGGAGATCGAGGGCGTCGGTGGAATTAGGCAAGGTCGTAAGTATGGTTTAATTAAGATATAAAAGGAGTCTGTGTCATTCTTTCAATTAAAGGACTTTTTTCTGGGTGAAACAATAAGAATAACAAAAGAACTAGCTCACCTGTGTTGGCATTGTGGTGCGTGTAAGCGCAGATCCCGTGTAGTCTCACGTGTACAATTCAGAAAAAAAGGCAAATTGATCCAGCTTTCCAAAATGATCCAAAATTTATTCAGACATATTAAAAACAGAGATAGCGGACAGACCGCACATATCAAAAGAGCTACGCATTTCGAACAAGCAAGTGTTCTTTCTCAGAGCTTTGAGAAAGCGTAGCTCTTTTGATATGTGCGGTCTGTCCGCTATCTCTGTGTAATTTATGTTTATGTTTTTAATATGTCTGAATAAATTTTGGATCATTTTGGAAAGCTGGATTAATTTCCCTTTTTTCTGGGTGTCTGTGTTTTCTTACAATGTGACTATGGGGTTAGTAATCGGGGGTATCTTATTGACGTCTTTCCATTGCCAACCTCAGGGCTTGATGTCACCTGACAATACAGAGGTGATATTAACCCCCTCAACAATCACCCCACTTGCCCCCACTACAGGGAAAGTTGGAAGAGCCGGGCAAAGCACCAGAATTGGCGCATCTAATAGATGTGTCTTTTTTGGGCAGCTGCGAGCTGCTATTTTTATGCTGGGGGGAAAAATTCATGGCCCCTTACCAGCGTGAGAATACCAGCCTCCAGCTGGTTGTCAAAAAATGGGGGGCCCATGCCATTTTTTAAAATTATTTATTCTTATTAATTTGCCTTGCTGAAGTTGATAGCTGAAGGTTGCAGCCCCAGCTGTGAGTTTTGCCTGGCTGGTTAGCGGCTGCAGGTGTCGGATGATGGGAGCAGTTGTCCCATCCTCTGACACCAGTGACCGGAGGTAAACTTTATACCTCCGATCACAGCTGAGCACTCATGCTGTCTTTTGACAGCGTGTGAAATACGGCTCTCTGACCGGAAGGGAAGATTAAACCGCCGATTATAAGCGGTGTTTGCTGCGCTGTCATGCATATGACAGCATGACAAACACCCGGTGTTCAGGCAGCCGAACCAAAACAGTAACACGGACTTCCTGGTGAAGTCCGTGTTCAGTGTCCGTGCCCCAATAGTAGGTGTTCGGTACAGACGTCAAATTTTACTGTTTGGGTTCTCCCATCTCTAATAATAACAATACATTTTTTACAAATTCTTGTTATATACCACCGAAATCTACTCAAGAACATGTAATACTGTATGGATGAGCAATATAATACCAATAAGTTTTTAAACAGTATTTTGGAGGGTTAGATACCATCAAAATATACCCAAGAAGACATAATAACCTATAGAAGAGCAATATAATACGGATACATTTTTTTAACGATTTTTTGGAATGTTAGATACCATTGAAATGCACCCCCGTAAACATAATGCTCTAAGGATGAGCAATACAATACCTAAACATTTTTTAACAATGTATTTGATGGTTATATACTAGTGATGAGCGAGCACTAAAATGCTCGGGCACTCGACCTAAGTAACGATTATAATTGAAGTCAATGGGAAACTTGAGCATTTTTCCGGTGGCCCCCCCAGAGGTCTGAAGGGGGTCTAATAATTGCTGAAAACAATGTACATAGCACTGAAATGGCATGGGAACAGCATGAGGAAGACCCTGAAAGCATCTCTGAATCCCAGGTCAATGCTGGGAACAATCTTGTCAAAGTATAATGCCACTTTTATGGACTGGCAATAAGACATACAAAGCGGCACTTAAAATGGATTTGACTGGAAAAAATGTTAAGAAACATTCTTTCCAGGATAATGAATTGTATATAAGGCAAAATAAAAACAAGAGAAAAAATGCTCTTTCACATCTTGGGCTAAGTTCACACGCAGTGTTCTTGCTGCGTTTTGCACATTTGCACTGTTTTCAATGATGAAAACAAAATACAACAGGAAATGTAAGTTTATAATTGTAATACTTTATCTTGCCATGTGGTGTGCCAGACATGATCAAACACAATAAAAATTATTTTATTTTTTTTGCTGGGCCATCAACCGGTCATCACTATTTGTAGAGGGCCATCAGGGGGCCCTTTCTGTTGTTAGATGGCCAGCAGGTGTCTTGTGGACAGATGAGACCAAAATAGAGTTTTGTGGTAAAACACACAATCCTACTATTTAGTATAAATGGAATGAAACCCACAAATAAAAGAACACAGTTGTTACAGTCAAATATGGTGGAGGTTCAAAGTTGGGGTTGTTTTTGCTGCCTGTGACCTTGGGTGCCTTGAAATATGAAGATTCCCTAAGGTTTTTGAGTCGCAATGTAGTTGCTGGCAATTTCAGTGGTTCTCCATGGCAATTTATTTTTAAAGGAAGTTCTCTCTCACCCACCTTAGAATTATATTACGTAATTAGTTTTAATGCATGGCAGAGCTTATTTTATTGGCAAATAGGAAAATTGGAAGATGTATAAAAATACTTCATAAATGCCATGCAGATATTGCCCTTGCTTTTGCCGGATTCACATTAGCTTTTCTGTGCACAGCGTAGGCCTGCGTACTCCTTTATAAGATCAGCATGCGTCTTGCGTACCTATGTTTAACATTGTGTATGCAGGGTCATGCGTTGGCATAATTTTGTATGCGGATGTGTCTCCGTACGTAGTTTTGCGGTGCCCACCGAACGCAACTTGTTGCATTTTTTGAGGCGTCAAATATGAGCAGGCATGGGTATGTGGATGAGTGCGTAAAAATAACACATTACTGTCTATGGGAACGCAATGGTACGCAATGACCTACGTATGGATGCGTTTCGATGCGCATGCGTACTTCAGACTGAGCATGACCAGGAACTGATTCCATTCCCTAAATGCCAGGTGTATAAAGGGGGTGTGGACACTGGTAGTCCAGGACTCTCAAGACCTCATATATATAAGTATAGAAGCTTTGAAAATGTCTTTCTGCCTGTCTGTCTCTCTGTACTCTGTTTCTCACTGCAGTCTGTACTTATGTTTTGCTTTGTGTTCCTCATGCAGTTGGAGCTCCTGTGGTGAATCCTGTCCCGGAATCCTCCTGTTCCAACATTTCTAGTGTCCAGTGGTGTGGTGCAGGCCCTTTTTGTAAGTATTGCAATGTGGTCTGACACGTCAGTGAACCTGTAAAATGTAGGTGCCTTGTTTTAAAATGTATTATTCTTTTTTTCCCATTCACAGTGAAGAGAGTAAAAGTTCATTGGCGTTCGATGAAGGATCGCTTCAATAAGGATATGAGAGAGGAGATTCGGGTTCAAAGTGGTGCTGCTCTAAAGATAACAAAATACAAATACCATGGCGTGCTGGCTTTCCTGAGGCCTGCGGTTGCCCAGCGAACGTGAGTATCTTTTGTGTTGTATTACTATGAACTGTATGCATGGCCATGTGTAATGTTTTTACTATATAATTTTTTTTTTCTTTAGTAATGTTTTTAATTTATTTTCCACACAGAACCTGGAGCAGCACCACAGAACCTGGATCGTTCTCTGTTGTAGCGGAGCTCATCGACCAGCCAACGAACAGTCTCAATCATCCACCAGCAATGGAGCATCCAGGCAGACTTCACAGGCTGGGGAACAGGCTGCCGGTCCATCAGGTTTTCCCCTCTCCCACTGGTTTTGTTGGGTCTGCTCGCCAGTGGCAGAGGCTCTGGGAGAGGACAGTCATGCCCGAGTTTCTTCACTTAAGCTCGACCTTCCAGGATGGGATAAAGAATGTTTTAGACAGAATGGAGAGTGGGTTCACAAACGCCTTGACCACCTGGAAGGTGACCTTCAGAGACTGGCGCAACATTTTTTTTCCGCAATAGAGCGGGGCTGTCGGGGAACCTGCCGCCTGGACAACAGCTGTTTGTAATGAATGCCTGTCAGGATGCTTAGAGACAAGCTATGCAGCAGCCCCAAATGTACCAGCCGCAGTCAGGACATCACTAGCAGACACACATTTCTTTTCGGCAACAAGAGCCAGCACAGCATCAGTGGCAGAAGATGGCAGCACCACTGCATACAGTCCAACAACTAATGACAGCACAAGTCAACTGTCCTCCACCTCCATCGCTGGACATTACTGCAGTTCCTCCAGTTCCCAGCTACACCATGCTGCAGAGTGCAGCACCCCTGCAGCATGCAGCTTCCACCACAACACCGAGTGTAGCATCCCTGCAGAACACTGAGGGACATAAAGATACAGAAGCCACCACTCCCACTCTGCCTGCAAGTAAGAAACGCAGAGGTACCATGAAAAAACTGGTGCACAGTACTAAGTCTTATCAGCACAAGAAAAACAATTCCGGGAAAAGAAAAGTTGACAAAAAAAGATTCACCACCTCCACCGTCACCTCCCGATTTCTCTATGTTTACCAATCTGTCTACACCTTCCCTTGGGTCTCTCCCTTCCAATGTGTCCATCACTTCCCAGTTATATTCAACTTCTAAAGTGTCGTCTTCCCCCAATGTTACGTCTACTCCCAATGTGTCTTCTGCCCCATTAATTAGTTCCCTCCATGACAACGTAGACCACACCATCCATTAATCAATCCTGCAGTTTATTTCCCCTTCCCCTGTAACCTCTCAGTCACCTAATAATACCCAATCAATCCAGCCTGACACCCCTCAGGTCCACAATATCACACCTTCGCACCCACACCGAACTTAAACACATATCTGGTGTTTTTAATGTATCTAAAACAAACAATAGCTTTTTTTTGCTTTTTTAAAGTATGTAAAGAAACAATTTTTTTTTTAAATGTATGTAAAATATACAATTTTTTGCATTTTGGTTAATAAAAAAGATAAAAAATTTTGTATTTTGGTTAATAAAAATTGTACTGGTTTTCACGATCCCTGTGTTTTCTTAGGATATTTATTTGAAATCACACACGTGTGTATTGTAGTAACAGGTTTATTGCAGTGGTACAATACAGGTTTCTACAGTGGTACAAAAGAGGTTTATTACAGTGGTGCAAAAGAGGTTTATTACAGTGGTACAAAACAGGTGTATTACAGTGGTACAACAAGTATTATTACAGTGGTACAAAACAGGTATATTACAGTGGTATTATTATTAAAGTAAGCAAACATTACAGTTACATTTTCATACAATAGGATTAAACCATTTGGTCTTGCCATGCCAAACTTCCAATATCAGAAACAAAATAAGCTGCAAAGTAATCCCTCATTTGGACAACTTCCACTGTTGTCCTCAGAGCCTGATTTTGATAATCTCACAATGTGGTAGCAACAGGTTCATCAAGTTCTAAGTGGTGTCGCTTTTTCTCTATGATGTAATTGTGCAGAATAACAAACACTTTGACAACCTCATCAATGGTTTCAGTTTTTAAATTGATGGCTGTTCCCAAAATCCTCCATTTAGATGCCAGCAAACCAAAGGCACACTCCACAGTTCTTCATGCCCTTGTCAGGCAGTAGTTGAAAATCCTTTTGGTGTGATTCAAGGCCCAACTAGAGTACGGTTTGATGAGGTTGGCATACATTTGAAACGCCTCATCCCTAACCACAATAAACGGCATTGGCGGTACTTCTGTGTTCGGAAAAAGTCGTGGTGTTGGAAAATTGAAATTATTCCCATACAAACGTTGGACCATGTCAGAGTTCTTGAAAGTCTGAGAGTCATTTTCTTGTCCAAATGATCTAACGTCCATGGCAACAAATCGACAGTCAGCATCTGCAATCGCCATGAGAACAATCGAAAATAATTTTTTATAATTTAAATACTCGGATCCACTTCCAGCAGGTTTCAGAATCCAAATGTATTTCCCGTCCACAGTCCCAAACAGTTTGGAAAATTACAAATGTCCTGGAATTTTGCAGCATTTTCCAGCCAGAGTTCAGTTGTGGGTTGAGGGAGGAATTGTTAATGCAGAACGTCACATAAAGCATAGTAGGTGTCTGCAACTATCCCAGAAAGAGTGGACACTCCAATCTGGAATTGAAAATGTAGAGATCTTAAGGTGTCTCTGGTAGCCAGGAATCTGCCAAACAGAAAATGGAAAACAAAATCAGTGCATGACTTTTATAACAATACTAATGACATGTGTTTCTTTACGTATCTCAGAGTCACCAACAGACGTTCCTCAGCAGGAATTGCTCAACGTAGTTGTGTCATGCCTGGTGATGGATCCTTGGACACGTAGCAGCAAGTCATTGAAACTCTGTTCCGTCATCCTTGTGTAGTCAAAAAACTTTTGCCAGTTTTCACACAGCTTGGTGTATGAGTGGTAGGCTCCACAGCTCTCTCAGACTTCTAGGATAGGGTGTTGCCAATAGCGATTATGACGTCTTCTCCATCTTTCTCTTCTTTTTTCTTCACAAGCCACAGCAAAGGCAAAAGACAATTTCAATGACAAATCCAGTTTAAGATTGAAGCTCTCCACGCTCTCCATCTTGTAGAAGTGTACAACAGCGAAAGAAGAGGATTTAATCTGTGCTATATATATGGAAATCCTATGAGACACACCCATTGGGCGTGGCTTGTGTCAAGAAATGAGACTGAAAAAGCATTGTCCGCATACCAAAAAATCGAACGCATGCGCATAAACAACGCAAATGCATGCCAAAACGCATACAAATGCATGCACACGCAGCTTTTTTTGGTATCATGCGTAAGATGATGTGGATAAAAAACGCAGCATAAGCATGTGTTTAAGTGCGTTTTGGCATGCATTTATTTGCACACACAGATAAAACGCTGCTCACAGATACATTAGTATGAACTTAGCTTTAGATTTGAAACAAGGACTCCTGTGCTAAAAGGCAACAGTGCTCACAACTGACCATTTAATTCACTACCCTGCATAAGAATATAAAAATGTTTTAAAATGATTCATAACTAGTGTTGAGCATTCCGATA
>VIAB01009442.1:15519-27361 GCA_009801035.1 Oophaga pumilio | reverse complement strand
CTAGTTTCTGAGATATTTAATAGTTAATTACAGTAGAATTCTGGTTTCAAAAAGTCACTTTTATAGCATTGTAAGATTACAAATTGAAATGCAAAATAATTATATGGGATATTTCATTACCTAAGACACTGCTACAGAGTCAAAAGACCAAAAGCTACTGCATTTGTTATCACACAAGACGCATTGGGGGAATGCATTATTATCACGGATGAATTATCTGAATTATCTCAAAAACTAAAACAAATTCAGCAAAAGTAATGGGATTTTTTAATTCAGCACCCTCAAAATACCCTAAATCCATTCAGAAAACCTTGGCACTTGAAAAAAAATGTTTTTTTTCTGTAGACCTCTGTAATCTGTCTCAATGTCTCTGCTACTAGAGACGGATTACAATTGATAAACAGCAAGGTTTAGAGGTGGGAGACAGCTTGTGGCAATCACTTCAGTGTAATATTTTTGGCCTCACTAGGTTTTTTTTTTGTCCTTTTTTGGTAAGTAAAATACTATTTTTTAGGGATTGCTCTTGATATCAGACAAACTTAAAGAGTAACCATTTTTATTTTATCTCATAAATTAAGAGTAGACATGAAAGTAATGTAATATATCTTATCAGAAAAATCTGCTTTTTTTCTCCTCCTGGACTGATTTTTCGATCTCATAAGTAAACTCTGTAGTCGGTGTAGACAGATTTTCCCATTACTGAGTGTCATGTCCTACACCTTGGAAATCATACAGTATTATCTTGTATTGTTGCTGCTGAATTGTTATGCAATAAGGTTTGCCTTTTAGTAGTTTGTCCTCCCTCTCTCCCTGTATGCCTCCCTAGCTCTGATTTCAGTTATCTCCCTCCCTTCTTCTTCCTCATTCTCTGTATGTCTGCCATCTTAAGAACCTCATGTCTTGCAGCTCTGGTTCAGAATAGTCATTTGTTACCCATGCAGCCATTGCAGCCACTGCTACTATAATTATGCATAACTACAAGAATTCAGCTTGAAAATAATTCTTCTTCTGGAATCCTCACTCGTGCCTTCGCAGTCGAGTCAAGCTATCTGATAGTATCTCTTTTTGAGTACTGCCACATAGAGACATCCAATTCACCGTATTCCCTTACTAATATCGTAAAATCATCAACTTTTGTTATTATCAAGTATAAAACACAACACCAAAAAAAATCCAATAATTTAACAACATCCATAGAAACGGAGTCTCAAGCACTGGACACTCCCAGTCTAGTTATGGAGTTGGAATACTCAGATGGGACATGACAGTTGGTGCTTTTAAAATTCTATGTAGAGGGGAGGAGGAGCTAGAGGCAGAGACAGACATTTTGCTGCAAGTTCTCCTGAAATGACAGTTAGTTTTCCATCTCCTATCTCAGTAATGAGAATATCTATATTCACTGAAGACAGATTTTACCTGTGAATTGAGAATTTTGAGAATTAATGACCAGTCAGTGATCCGTGAATCAATGATCAATCCAGGAGGAGAAAGAAGATATATTACAAAGTTGCTTATTTTCATGTATAATATTGATTTATGAAATTAAAACTTAAAACAATCATTACACTAAGTTTTTAAAATCACCGTGACCATCTGAGTAACACATTATCTTGGTATTTGCATCAAATGTAGAGCAGAAAACTTTTTCATCTTTATTATTTTCCACCTTTAATAAATTCAATCCAACTTGATTTGGTTCTTAGTAAGAAACATCTGCTCAACCACTTACACCTTGTGGTGTTCGGGAAAAATGTCTCTTGGCTCAATAACAATGCGGCAAGTGTTACAAAAGGCTCATTGCTCTTCTTCTATATGACATTGACTGACCTCTAACTAAGCGTGGGAGGTCTACCAGAACCCTATGTGTTTAGTGCAGACCGCCGGGACTCTGCCGTAACAAGAGACCGGCCCCATAACTGAGGCAAGAAAACCACAAGAATCCCCTTTGTGTTGCTGTAGATGCGACTGGTAAATCAATAGATGAGAATTGGGCTTTAGGGATTTGTGGTTGATTTATACAGTGATTTACAGAGAACTCCCCTCGTGGCAGTGATCCAGATACTCAAGGAAAGATGTGATCTTCATCTAAACTAACCAGAAAATGCTGAAGAGCAGCTACCGTAACGTACAGTGATAAACACACCAGTCAAGGATTTTGATAGATCGAGAAGCCTTCCGTTATAGACGTTTAGAGGCACCAACATCTCGTGAATGCGATTTTACTTTCTTGGAGAACGCAGCTAAGCATCGGCGGCCCAATGGCCATCGCTTGTGGAAATCACATATATATGACATCCTATAGGTGATTGCTCCCTGTCTATAATGACATGACGTGTATTTTCTTTCTTCCAGCTCCTCATCTCTGTTCTACTACCACACATGGCTGTGATCACTTTTGCATCAATACTCCGGGATCGTACTTATGTAGATGCAAGCAGGGATATGTCTTAAATGCTGATGAGAAGACCTGCAAAAGTAAGACATATTTGTTCGGTATATCACATAAAGTATAGGTTGAAAAATGACTAGAAGAGTTAAAGGGGCTGTCCACTACTTAAACAGGTTGTCCACTATTTTTTTCATTCATGACCTATCCTTAGGCTAGGTCATCAATGTCTGATCGGTTGAGGTCCAACACCCGGCACCCCTACCAATCAACTGTTCATGGTGTAGTCGTCAGCTGCCTGCCGGAACTGCTTGATTGTGGAGCTGCTCCGTCTTCTGATAGTGGTCACGGCAGGATACTACACAACCGCCTTCTATTCAAATCATTAGGAGGCAGATGTGTAGTTCCCTGCCGCGGCTACTGTCAGAAGACGGAGCAGCCCCACAATCGAGCAATTCTGGCCACCAACACCGAGAACAGCTGATCGGTGGTGGTGCCAGGTTTCAGACCCCGACTGATCAGACATTGTTGACCTATTCTAAGGATAGGACATCATCAATGAGAAAGTAGTGGGCAGCCTCTTTAAGACAGGTCATCAATCTTAGATCGTTGGGGGCCAACAAGTGGATTCTGCACCGATCAGCTGTTTTTTGCTCCGGCTGTAAACAGAGTGTGAAGCTGCAATATCATGGTCCAATACACTGCGTAGTGGCCTCTCCTGAGTACTGTAACTTCTATTGAAGTGAATAGGACCTTTCCTGCCATACCCAGGAATGGCCACTAATATTTAGTGTACAGCGCTGTGAGTGTCCACTCTATATGCTGATTACATCTTTCGCCTGTCTGGAGCTGATAACAGCTGATCAGCGGGTGGTGAAGGTGTTGGAGCCCCATTAATGACCTATCCTCAGGATAGCTCATCAGTTTCAAATCAGTGGACACCCCCTTTAAGCAGGCCGAACCATGTATATCAGACTAACCATCTGATATGTAAGGAACCTCTGGACTCTCCCCTGATGGTAGATGTCGGGGAAGGTAAAGATCAGTCAGTAGGACTTCAGCTGCCCTGTGTTTTGGGTTTGGTCAGTTGAATATATTTACTGTTTTGGGTAGTCCTATACTATAATATACTGTAGTAAGGGAAATAATATATCGTCCTGGACCCGTTGAAGCGTAGACACGCGAAACGGCCATCGCCCTCTTCACTCTCTCCCCGCATGCCTTGGCACCTGGAAAGCCACAACTAATGTCCTCTATCTGTCTGATGGAATAAAGGACTTTCTTTACGAATGCAATGGTGAGTGCCGCATACTTTTTCTAATGCTATGCGATAATATATCGGCAGGACTTTTTTTTTGCCCTTATTATGGTATGTTTTCCTGTAATCTCAGCGGACAATACAGTAAATATATTAGAATTTTGTGTATGTTCATACTGTTTTTTACTATTTATTCTTGCTGTTCTTGTTATCAAATCACGCTACAATGTCGACTGTTATACTTTTGTGTTGTGCAGCGGAGGACTTATGTGCCACAGAGAAACATGGATGTGAGCAGATCTGTGTCAATACTCTGGGATCCTATCTATGTCAGTGCTATGACGCGTATGAGTTGGCCAATGATGGCAAATCCTGCACCAGTAAGTATTGCTAGTGTCATTTTTCCATTTTTATTTGAATAAAAAACTGTGTAAGGCTATGTTCACATGCAGCGTATATTGCTGCATTTTTTTCTGCAGCAAAAAACTGCTCTCCTGGCAGTAAAAGCACTATGTTCAAAATACCTGGTTTGTTGCATATTTACAGCATTTTTGACGCATTATTTTCGGTGCGGATTACATGTGTACTTTGTCTGCAGTATATGTTTAATAAAGTTTGTTTTATACACCAAAAATGCATTGAAAATATCTGTTGCGGGTTTTTTTAAGCCTTTCTTCACTTTCTCATTGCTTTCTATGGGTGAAAAAAAACACTGAAAAATTGCTTCAAAAACGCTCAAAGAATTGACAAGCTGCAGATGGAATAGACGCTGCAGTTCTCAAATTCAGTCAGAAAAAAATAAACATACCGTATTTTTCGGGCTATAAGACGCACTTTTTCCCCCCAAAAATTGTGAGGAAAATGGGGGGTGCGTCTTATAGCCCGACCGCAGCTTACCGGGGGGTTGCGGCAGCGTTGTGGCGATGGCGGTGGCAGAGATGCGGCGTGGCAGAGGCGCGGTGGGCGGCGTGCACCTGAGCAGGGTCCCTTCCTCAGGTGGTGAGGTGATAATGATGAATTGCGCGTGAAGGGAGTAAATGATAGTATATTGAGAATAGGGGATGTGGGACAGTAAATGATGATGAATTGGGGGTGGGGTAGCAAATAAGCTTAATTTGATGGTGGGGAGAGTAAATTATGTATTGAGTGTGGGGAAAGGAAATGATGCTGTATTGATGGTGAAGGGGAGCAAATGATGAATTGAGGCTGTGGTGAACAGTTGATAATGAATAGAGGGTGGGTGTGGAAGAGAGACAACATGACATAATGAATAGGGGTGGAGGGGGGCATGTAAATATAATGAATTGGGCAAGCAGGAGGTATTGAATGGGGGGTGTTGAGGATGCAGGAGTGTGACTGGTAATGAATTGGGGAAGAGAATACAGGTGCTTATTAATTTATATATTCATTGGCTAGGGAAAGTGAAAATTTATAGTGGGGGCACAGTGGTGGATTCCAATTTATTTATTTGGAATGATGGGTTGGATAATAACTAATGTGAAGAAGAAGGACTTCAATTAGAGACGTCACCGGTGAGTCAGTGTATTACCTGTACACTGACACTATACACTGTATACTATGTGTATAATGGCACTGGTGATCACTTTATTACCTGTACACTATACATTATATTCAGAGCTCCTGTGTCTAATGTCACTGGTGATCACTGTGTTACCTGTACATTATATGCATAGCTCATGTGTATAATGGCACTGGTGATCCCTGTATCACCTGTACATTATATACAGAGCTCCTGTGTATAATGTCGCTGGTGATCACTGTATTACCTGTACACTGACACTATACACTGTATACTATGTGTATAATGGCACTGGTGATCACTTTATTACCTGTACACTATACATTATATTCAGAGCTCCTGTGTATAATGTCACTGGTGATCACTGTGTACAAGTACATTATATACAGAGCTCCTGTGTATAATGTCGCTGGTGATCACTGTATTACCTGTACACTGACACTATATACAGAGCTCCTGTGTATAATGTCACTGGTGATCACTGTATTACCTGTACACTGACATTATACTCCTGTGTATAATGACACTTATGGTAATATTAGGATTGTGTTTTTTTGTGAGTGATCAGTATTGTTGGATTCTGTCACTATGTGGTGGTAATATGTGGTCTGGTCATGGTGTGACTATATTTGTTCCTTGTATGTGGTATTATTCGGTTACTATGTGGTAGTAACGTGTGATCTAGTCATGGTATGGCGGTATTTGTTCCTTGTATGTGGTATTATTCAGTCACTATATGTGGGCTGGCCATGGTGTGATGGTATTTGTCGCTGGTGATCACTGTATTACCTGTACACTGACACTATATACAGAGCTCCTGTGTATAATGTCACTGGTGATCACTGTATTACCTGTACACTGACATTATACTCCTATGTATAATGGCACTTATGGTAATATTAGGATTGTGTTTTTTTGTGAGTGATCAGTATTGTTGGATTCAGTCACTATGTGGTGGTAATATGTGGTCTGGTCATGGTGTGACTATATTTGTTCCTTGTATGTGGTATTATTCGGTCACTATGTGGTATTAACATGTGATTTGGTCATGGTGTGATGATATTTGTTCCTTGTATGTGGTATAATTGGTCATTTTAAAAAATGTATGTGACATTCTCTTAAACAAAAATAAAAATATAACTACAGAGAGGATTGGATATTCTAAGAAATGTTTATTAGGTTAAAGTAGAGTAGGGCTCGGCCAAAAGAGTCTACCTTGTCATGGTGGCAGGCTTAAAAAATATTTTGGACCAAACAAAAGCTGATGGCTATGTATATGATATGGTGCTCCATGGGAACTGGTAATGTGTGATTGGTGAGGAAGTGGTGCAGAAGTGGAGTATTCTGCCACCGATGTACATGGGTGAGATGTGTCTGAGGGATGTGAACACGGTTGTCTGTATAAGCAATAGCAGATAGCGTTAACTCGCTAACTTGTGCTACTATTCCTGATGAGCTGCACGTGATTAGTCCGGAAGAATGATGCAGTGATGAATTCAACAGTTTTTATTCACAGTACCTTAATGAGATGAGGTGAGATATCAGGGCAGATGAAGGGATGAAGATGAGGTAGGAGTTAGTACTGCAAGTTAGAAGCACGAAGTTAGAGGTAACAAGAGAATCCTTTCTCCTGTCCTGAAGCATGTGCTGTCCAAGATGGCACTGACCAAGAAGAAGGAAGTGAGATAAAGATAGGAGTTGGAGAAAGGAAGGTATTATGGGTAAAGCACGGTAATATTACATGAACAACGTAATATAACAACGGCCAGAAGATGGTTGCCAAGTACACAAATACAATAGATAGAATTAAACCTTATAAATTAGATAATGTCCTGTGATGACTGAAAGTCTTGCAAAAGATTTAGCTAACAGCACATGGAGTTTTTCCAAGAGTAGGAGGTGGGACTGTGGAAGGTTCAAGGGGTAGAGGCCGAGCTGAGGTGAAGCCTGGGCAGCTTCTCAAAGTGGCCCAAAAATTTTGCCAGTATGTAGGCCTGATATTCCTGATGGCAGCACTGTTCTATGGTGTTCACCTCGTGTTGCGCCGCACGCTGGGCATCTTCTTTCCACCAGCATGACAGGTATACCTCATATATTCACACACAGACATTGGTTTTAGGGGAGCTTTTGAGTCATTTCCGTTTCGGCCACCCACACATCATGTAGCATCCAAGGCATCATTATCAATGGCCCATATAACTCCTCCATCTCACATTTTTGGATACTAAGGTGCAAATCTAATCTTGTACTCCACGAACAATAGTAACAAAATCAATTTAACTGCACTAAATAAGAATAGCTATTATGAGTGTTTGAATGATTACACTAATCTTTCCCAAATCTACTGCTCAATGGATCCTTCATTATCTTCCCATTGTTCCTATAGCATGCCACCAACATGTAGTGATGTACCCAGAATGTAACCATTAACATGAGTTTCTGTCCCTAGCAGGGCTCACAGACTAGTTTTGCTCAGACCCACACACTAGATTTAATTTCATAGCCAATTAAGCTTTTAGTATATTTGTGGAGTGTGGGAGGAAATCCGAGAACCTAGAGGAAACCCATGAAAACAGATGTTACGTTTTAGGTGGATTTATCCCCTAGAGCTGATCTCCAGTTTTTGCTATGAAACTTCATGTGGAAAAGTTCATCAGGACACGGCATTTAACACTCTGCTTTAGGTAATTTAAAAGGAAAATGTTTTACCTGATGTTTTCCACCCTCTCACTGCCATAGAGCAAACACTGCATGGATCAAAGAACAAGGGCTATGTATGTCAGTAATGTCTGGGTGTCTTAGAGCACGACTCCAGTGTTTCCTTTTAATGCAGCTTTGGAGTGGTGCCACTAATGTAATTTACCTACACTTATCCACTGCTGTCTTCAGCTCTTCCCCGCACCGCTCCTATCCAATCTTGTTACCGCAGCTCCTGAATCACCAGAATTCTAAGGTAACGGTCACAAGTAGGGATAAGCTGACCCGTGGATGCTCGGATTCATCGGGTTCAACCGTACTTTAGTCCAAAGTTCAGTTCAGGTACCCAAACTTGAACTCGAAGCCCACAGAAGTCAATGAGGATCCGAACTTTGGTGCTACAAAATGGCCGTAGTAAGGGCTAGGGGACTGCCAAAGGACGCAGAGTATCTCCCCGTCCCTCCCAAAAATATCTCTCCCCACTAAAACGGACTTACAGGAGAAGTCCGTGTTCAGAATTTAGCAGTTCGGGTTGTCTGTCCTATCACCTGTTGGGTGCAGCTTTTGATACCTTCCCCTACTGGTGTTTCCTGCTTGTGATATACTTTGTTGGATTCATTCACTTTGCTGTAGTTTCTTTTGATTGCAGTTGTTTTGTGTGTGATTCCTTTACTACTTAGGGAACTTCTTCTTTAGCGATCCCAGGAGCTGCAAAGGACATTCAGGGTAAGCCACCGTCAAGTGGAGGCGCCATTGCATTATCTTAGGGTGCCAACCTCCACCGTCAGACACAGACAGACCAGGGTCAGAGAAGGGCATTTCCTGTCAGTCAGGTGTTTGTTTCCCTGGTTTGTACGTTACCCGTATGAATGTGCTTTGGCAGTCATAACCTTATCACCAGCAGGAAACACCAGTAGGAGAAGGTATTTAAAGCTGCACCTGATAGGTGATAGGGCAGACAGAGAAAATGAAAATCACATGTTACCCAAAAATACCAGAAGAGAAGCAGGAAGAGACGCCAACCACGGAAAACACAGAATCAAGAGTTCGAATCCAGAAGATGACACCTATAGTTAATTGTATTACAGAGCTACAGTCATGGCCAAAAGTTTTGAGAATGACACAAATATTAATTTTTTACAAAGTCTACTGCTTCACTTTTTCTAATGGCAATTTGCATATACTCCAGAATGTTATAAAGAGTGATCAGCTTAACAGCAATTACTTGCAAAGTCAATATTTGGCTAGAAAATGAACTTTAGCCCCCAAAACACATTTCAACATCATTGCAGCCCTGCCTTAAAAGGACCAGCTAACCTCTTTTCAGTGATTGCTCCATTAACACAGGTGTGGGTGTTGATGAGGACATGGCTGGAGATCAATCTGTCATTAGTAAGTAAGAATGACACCACTGGACACTTTAAAAGGAGGCTGGTGCTTGGCATCATTGTTTCTCTTCTGTTAACCATGGTTATCTCTAAAGAAACACGTGCAGTCATCATTGCAATGCACAAAAATGGCCTAACAGGGAAGAGTATTGCAGCTAGAAAGATTGCACCTCAGTCAACAATCTATCACATCATCAAGAACTTCAAGGAGAGAGGTTCCATTGTTGCCAAAAAGGCTTCAGGGCGCCCAAGAAAGACCAGCAAGCGCCAGGACCGTCTCTTAAAAGTGTTTCAGCTGCGGGATCGGGCTACCAGCAGTGCAGAGCTTGCTCAGGAATGGCAGCAGGCAGGTGTGAGTGCATCTGCACGCACTGTGAGGCGGAGACTCTTGGAGCAAGGCCTGGTCTCAGGGAGGGCAGCAAAGAAGCCACTTCTCTCCAGAAAAAACATCATGGACAGACTGATATTCTGCAAAAGGTACAGGCAGTGGACTGCTGAGGACTGAGGTAAAGTTATTTTCTCTGATGAATCCCCTTTTCGATTATTTGGGACATCAGGAAAACGCCTCATTCAGAGAACACAAGGTGAGCGCTACCACCAGTCTTGTCTCATGCCAACTGTTAAGCATCCTGAAACCATTCATGTGTGGGGTTGCTTCTCAGCCAAGGGAATCGGCTCTCTCACAGTCTTGCCTAAAAACACAGCCATGAATAAAGAATGGTACCAGAATGTCCTCCAAGAGCAACTTCTCCCAACCCTCCAAGAGCAGTTTGGCGATCAACAATGCCTTTTCCAGCATGATGGAGCACCTTGCCATAAAGCAAAGGTGATAACTAAATGGCTCAGGGAACAAAACATAGAGATTTTGGGTCCATGGCCTGGAAACTCCCCAGATCTTAATCCCATTGAGAACTTGTGGTCAATCATCAAGAGATGGGTGGACAAACAAAAACCTAAAAATTCTGACAAAATGAAAGCATTGATTGTGCAAGAATGGACTGCTATCAGTCAGGATTTGGTCCAGAAGTTGATTGAGAGCATGCCAGGGAGAATTGCAGAGGTCCTGAAGAAGAAGGGTCAACACTGCAAATATTGACTTGCTGCATTAACTCATTCTAACTGTCAATATAAGCTTTTGTTACTCATATGTTTGCAATTATATATTTCTGTCTGTGATAAAAACATCTGTCAAACACACATAAAAACCAGAGGGCAGTAGATCATGTGAAAATATATTTGTGTCATTCTCAAAACTTTTGTCCATGACTGTACACTGTAGTGTATATCCAGCTGCTGCTGTTGGACCCCCACCAATTTGATATTGATGACTTATGCTAAGAATAGATCATCAATATCAAAGTAGTGGACAACCCATTTAAATGATAAAACAGTATCCATTGACTATGCCATTGCTGGTGGTCAACCTCCATCCTGTAGTGACCATGTATCATACATCATTCACATAACTGCTGCTGCCATTCACTTACCTAAGCGGTGGGTGATGTTTGCTTCTACATGAAATAATGGAGAGGATGTCATCACTGCCAGACCAGCGCCGTTCACCAGAACAGCGGCACCAGAGCGGCTTGGGATTCAATAGGTAAGTAATGGTTATTTTTTTGCTATATTCACTACTGTTGGCCACGTTCCTTCAAATGCCCAAATCATCGACGGCAGTGGTGATCCATCACAGCATGTGATTGGCTGGGCAGGTATTTCCAGCCATTTCCATTGTCACAAGATGGAACCAGAGTCAGGTGAGTTCCGCAGTGAATCAGTATTACTTCTTTTAGTTTTTTACTACTAGTCTTAGCTTTCTTTAAAAATTTGTGTCTCGTTTGGTAAAAATTTCTTTAATATACTGTGTATATCTATAGGAAGCGAGCATACAGCTATTACAGGCAAGATGTAGTATAGGATAAGTAAGACTATGCTATGCATGTATATGCTTACTATGCTGCTATCTTATGTGTGCATTACATATATTTTGTATTAGATTCTTTATACTGTTATATTCTTTTTTTTTTAGTTGTGGATTATTGTGCCTTGGGTACCCACGGGTGTCAGCACAAGTGTCTGAACTCCAACGACTCATATATATGTCAGTGTCCACCCGGCTTTCTTCTGAATCCTGATAAGAAGACTTGTCGGAGTAAGCAAACTCTTTGTCCTTGTTCTATGAATATCGATGTCAGGGTAAATTAGAAGCAGACAGGACTATTCCTCCGCTGTTTTGCTAATTCTGTCATATTCTAATGAAAGTCACCTTGTTTTCCCGCGACTTCTGACATGTTTTCCTCTATAAATAAAAGTGTTATCCGTAGTTGACACTGAGAACAGTTGATGGATTAATATCTAGGGAAATAAATAGAGCGGCGGACATAGCATTGGTGCAACCTGAGTGGCTGTACGGGAGACCAAGAGGTCAGGGGACCACTTCTATCTCCAAAGCAGGTGGAATTGTGCATTATGATGAACTATTGGATTACAAGGGACCCCTATATTGTTCTTGAAGAGGGGCCACTTCTGCCTGTTTCCGCTCCTGGATAAATACTTCACCTTCGAGAGGTTTC